>CM064877.1:57944122-58092655 GCA_003313485.2 Penstemon barbatus | reverse complement strand
GATGAGAGAATTTCCTATACGATTCTTAGATAATATATCCGAGAAACCCGTGGCCACGGTCGGTGACGGATTTGGAAAGGGGTTTCCAAATTTAGCAGTCACACTGGAATATTATCCTGAATTAGAAAGTATAGTTATCGAGACAAATTTAGAGTGTGCCGATCAATTCACACACCCTAAGTCTTGATCGGGAATATTAGTCGATAGAAGGACCGTATGTACATGGCAATTATATGAGACGAGGTTCACAAATATCAATTCACCTGAAGTTGGGCTTCATGGGCTTGTGGCTAGACATCGACCATGAAGTGTGGGTACTCCTGAATTAATAGAGGATTTAATTCTAGGAGTGGTCAATTAAAGGTTGTTTAATTGACCGGAACAATTTATTGTTCATAAATTAAATCACGAAGGATTCGTGGGCCTGCTGCCAATTGATGGTGAACCCAGAGGGTCACACACAATACAATTGGACGGTGACTGTTATAAAAGGACATGAAAGGAATTAATTGATTTAAAGGTAATTAAATCAATTAAATGAATTAAAAGTATTTAATTCAAGTGGGAGATTAATTAATTGGCTGACTTAATTAATAATTGAGTTGCTAGTTAATTAAAAGAAATATTGATTTAAATGGACTGGGCATTTAATTAAAGTAGTTTAATTAAATGGAGGATTGCAAGACATGGGCTTCTATTAATTAAAGCCCATAAGGAGTCTTGCAAACCCTAGGTCAGAAGGAGTCTATAAAAGGGGAACTACTTGAGCTCATTAGCTCAACACCTAACAAGAAAAACCCTAGCTCCTTTTGCCCTAAAAGCGCCGCCCCCTCTCCAAGCAAACCCTAGCCGCCGCCGCCACCTTGAGCCGCCGCCACCTGCTGCCGCGGGCTGCCTTGGTGCCGCCGCCACCTTCTCCTTGTTCCGTTGTGTTAGATCTTGATCTGTCAAGAGATTCAACACAATCCTGCAATAACAAATCTCCTGAATCCAGTTCTGAGCCTAAGATCTTGAGGTGTTGCCAGAATCCAATTGGTGTGGACTATCCCTGGAGGTGAGACACTTGGATCACTCCTGTGAACCAGATCCAGATTCAGAAACGAAGTCGGAGGTTTCCACCACCTTGCCTGTGGTGAGGTATATCGCAAAAACCCCCTTTGTTAATTCATTGTATGCGTTTTTGTTTATGCTTTTGTATACATAATATGGAGACATCTTTTATGGGACCATTGGATACCTCGAAAAATTTTAAATTCCGCACTTTGTTGTTTGACAAATCGAGCTATATCCCAACAGTGGTATCAGAGCCAACTCCATTATTATTATACAAAAGCCTGAACATAATTGTGTTCGCCGTATATGTTTAATTATATGTATGAGAACACGTGATAATTATGTTCTGTAAGTTGATTCTTGTTTGTTATGACTAGATCTATCAATGGGTAAAACTGCTTTTCAAGATCTGTGCCGTTTTTATAGTTTTTGAAAACTTCAGGACTTTTGGGGCAGAAATCGCAAATCAGGGTTTTTGGGGGCTGAAAATTCGAAATTTTTGAAATCTGAAAATTTGAAAATTCTGGACTGTTCTTGCAATTCTGGTCGCACGGTTTTTGGGGTCGTTTTGCAATTTCTGAAAACTTAGGGGCTGTTTTGCAAATACCGAAACTTGAGGGGTCAATTTGAAAAATCGAAAATTTTCAAAATTCAAAATTTTATTTTCTGGTCTGCTGCCCGAAACTGCCCAGGGGTGTTTTTGTAACTTTTTAAAAGTTTTGGGGTCAAAGTGCAATTTTCGAAAGTTGAGGGGCGAAAATGCAATTTTCAAAAGTTGAAAAACAGAATCTGAAATTGAGCAGAAAATTAATTTTTGTTTACCCGGATATTTATTTTGTCATAATTAGTAGTGACTAAAAAGCAAGAATCATAGGAAGGTAATTTTAAAAGGATGTTTTAAAATTAAGATAGAAGAAAGTAAAAGATGTTTACATGTTTCTTGCTCTACGTGAACTGTTTACGTGGTTTTCGATCGAGACGAGCCTTGACCTTAGGGTAGATGTGATTGGTTTAATTTATTGCTTGTTTTTCATTGGGCCTGCGAGCCTATTATTATTTTTGGGCCACTTTGAGCCTTTGTAATAGAATAGGGCTTTACTGCTTTCCTAGTTTAGGATGGAGGCCCATTTACAAGCAAGGTGGGAGCCCAAGAAGATAAGAAGGCCATGAATGCATGGTACATTGTGTAATAGCATAGGGCCTATTTGAGAACCCTTTAGATTGACCAATTGGGCCAACATCATTGGCTCGATGATGGCCCACATAGGAGGCTCCCGATCGAAAACATATTGTGGTAGTATGCATGCTAGGCTTGTATGGCTTTTATTTATTTGTCGATTTATTTTTGGCTGCGCGCTAGAATCTAGATCGTAATAAAAGATAAAGCATAACTGAATCGGTGAGATCTCGAGGAGAGTTAGTATAACTTTCACACCAGTAAACCCCCTCTTGAATTAATATTAAGTCATATTGGATTAAAATAAAATGAAGTATTTATATAAATCCAAGCCTTCCATCAATAGGGACTAGCGTATGTTGTCTACTTATCGATAGAGGTGATCCAGAGTCTGGCACCCGAGTCGAAGAAAGGGACAATACGTGAAATTCCTTGACTCCTGTTTTTAACTAAACACGACAAGGGTGAGGATTGGTCGGGATGTGAGGATCGACCGATAACTAGTTACGGAGAACTCACGACCGGGCCAGTTGCTCATCATGATTGATGGGTTAGACTTAACGATTAGTAACACTTATGATGTAGCAGTGCTAGATAAGTGCGAAAACCGAGGCAAAATAGCTTGAAGGTTGTGGAGTAACACAATTGGCAATAAGTATGCCTACCTGGGGAATTGGTTGTATGGCCACGAGTCGTGGGTGCAATTAATTGCCGCTGGGACGTCAAGACCTACTAGAAAATAGAATTTCCCGAACAATTGAAGGGGTAATTGTTTCGATAAAATAGTGGGAGAACTTCTACGATAGAAAGTCCAACCTTCGTAGATTATAAGTATTATTCATTAACTAGTCCACTGAATGTTTGTCTTCTCTTTAAATTAGATACTGAGATATCAGTAATTATCCATTTTACTATTTATCCTCGACTAATAAAATAGCTGGATTAAAATATCGACTAGGCAAGAAACTTGAGAATTGTCTTGAATTCCAAGAGTGGAATGATGTTCTTAGATGACAATCCTATGCCTTATGCGCTTATGAGATAAGTCAAAATATAAGAAACGAATCACCCGTAGAATATGGGAATATTAATGATCGTTTCTCTTATATAGATGAATCTCAAAAGTGAAACGAATCACCTATAGAGTATGGGAATCTTAAATGATCGTTTCCTAAAAATAAGCATCAAGATTGAAAGAGCTATGGAAGCAACATGAGGAGCATGTCTGAATTTCCACCTCAAAAGGCCCGTTTTGAGGACCTATCTTCTGAAACAAACCTCAACCTCAAAAGGCTTGTTTTGAGGAGTAGTTTTGAATCGATATGATTCGAGACTTCTAAAGGAATTGTTTCAAAACTCGAGAATAATAAAGGAACTAGTGTCAAGGATCACTGTCTTTGTTTTATCAATCTAGTTGAAAACTGGATCGATTAAACGTAAGCCTGCAAGTGATCTTAATATTAACTTCTTCCTAAATTCTCCTCCCGCTCATTCAAATGACTCTTGAAACAAACTGATCTTATTTGATAAGTTGATCACATTTCATGAATCAACCAAAGAATTGGTTAAAGGCAAATAGGATAGACCTGTCATGATCGTTTACACTTCATGGACTGCAAAGTCAAAGAAGAGTAAAATGAAGAGGAATTTATTCTCTTCTAATTCGACCATAAAGGTAGTCAAAAAGAACGCAAGTAGCCTATAAGTCGAATTATCCCACTGCATCTAAGAAAGGCACTAATGTGTTTAATTGATTAGATGATCTAATTAATTAAGCAACGTTTCAATTAAAGGGTTAATTGAAAAGGAAAAGGATTCAATTAAAGAAGTTAATTGAAAGGAAGCAAATTAATTGAACTAAACCATTAACTCAATTTCATTGAATTAATGTGTGAAGTTCAAATTAATACAAAGATAATAATCCATAACTTTGGTACGCTAGACTTGGAAACATCTCCAAGAGTAGGATTCAAAAGTTGGTTTCACCTAAGCTTCTTGAAAAATAGAACTTGGATGAACTTCCAACCTGCGAATCATGTCTCAAAGGAGAGATGACCAGATCTCCCGTCACAGGGAATCAAGAGCGAACCAAATAAAATCTGGATTTAATCCATGAGTATGGATCACTAAAGGTTACTGTGAGAGGGGATTACTCATACTTCGTACCTTTTTACTAAAGACCCTGGTCGTTAGTAAGAAGTGAATCTAGTGAGATACAAATCCGAAAAACCTTTCAAGGTATTTCGATGCGAAGTAGAGAATCAACAAAGACAAAGTATTGCGACCATTCGATCTAGTTGAGATAGCAAATACTTGTCAAGGATTCCTCAATTATCTTAATGAGAATGAGATTCTCATACAACAAACTCCTCTTAAGACGCCTCAACTTATTGAAGTGTCTAAAGAGATAGAATCTAACATTGTTTAACATTGTTCGATCCATATTGAGTTTTGTTAAGCTTCCTTATGCATTCTAGGAGTTCGTCCTCCTGACTGAATCGAAGATACTGAGCAAAGTACCTTCAAAGTTCGTGCCTACAAGCTTTACCAAGAAAGGTATGGCAAAATACCTCTATGCTCTTACTTCTGAGTATGGAGATCTCCTGCCGATGGTAGAAACGAGAAAGGAGATAAATTGGCTAGTAGATCCAATTTGTATATAATTGTGGGGTATCCAACGAAATCCATTGGATGCCTGTTCCACGACAATGAGAAACAATCGTTTCCCCTAGATACCCATTCCTCTGTTGATGAATCTCTCGTCAAAGGAAATGGAAACGTCATGGAACTTGATGAAGTCCAAGATTTGGACCCATCCCCGCAAACAGTGGGAGTTAATCCAGAATTTACTAAATCTACTTGTACACCTACTCTTCGAAGGTCTGATCGAATTCGTAAGGAGCCAGAGCGATTTGGTTTCATTCACGAATACGAGAATGTGGAAAGTGATCCAAAGACCTATCAAGAAGCGATGTCAGACATAGACTTGGGTACATGGCTCGAAGCCATGTAAACCAAAATGGATCCCATCCATTCCAACAAGGTATAACCTTGATTGATCCACCCGAGGGATTTATCCCTATAACTAAATTGTAAGTGGATCTTCAAACTTGGAATGAATGGAGAGGTGTTGACCTCTAAGAATCGACTAACGGAAAAGGGGCTATTCACAATGTTCTGGAACAGACTTTGTTGAAAGCTTTTCTCCATTAGCGATATCTGAATCCATTTAGATTCACATTTGTTCTGATGAGATAGTCAAGACAATTGACTTCATCAAAACGAGTATGAACAATGAGTGTACAAAAGGATTAGTGGGAGCACGATGAAGCTCATATTTTATATGTCGATAATGTTCTGGTTATCAGGGATGATATCGGAATATTAGCACAGACGAAAGCATGATTATCCATGCAATTCTCCATGAAAGATTTAGGAGAAGCATCTTGCGTATTGGGATACGTATCTATAGAATAGATCAGAAAAAGATGCTGACACTCTCTAAATCTAAGTACATAGAATCAATACTGGAAATATTCAGTATGAAGAATCCAAGAAAGGATTGCTTCCAGTGAGACCCGTATGCCTTGATCCAAAATTGATGTGCCCTTCATCAAATGAGAACAAAGGAGGATGTCTCAAATACCTTATGTTTCAAACAAAAGGTTGCATGTGGCATGCTTTACTATGTACTAGACCAGACGTAGAACTTGCTCAAGTATCGCGAGCAGTTGCTAGTCAAAATCCAGTGAAGAAGTACTGGACCACCATAAAAGATATCCTTAAACTCTTGACAAAGACTAAAGGATTTGTTCTTGGTCTACGGTGGTAGTGGAGAATTAAAATTCGAAGGATTCACTGATTCGAATTTTCAGTCTGATGTGGATGAATTAGATATATCCATTCTTGGATACATATCCTGCCTCAATGGGGTAACGGTAAATTTGAAAATGTTCCAAGCAAATCACCGTAACCATTCAAACCACTGAAGCAAGATATATTGCAGCATTAAATGTAGCATTAAATGCGGCTTAAGAAAGTGTTTAGATATAAAACTTCATCCTATGGTTGGATGTAGTGGCTAGCATTGCGAAGCTCATGGTTATCTTCTAGGATAACATTGGAGCTATTGTCAAAGCAAAGTATTCGAGATCTTACCAGAAATCTAAACATAATTGAAAGAAAAGTACCATTTGATTAGAGAAATCATTGGTAGAGTTAACGCGCGTAATGGATCGCGTCTACTCGGAAGACAAATTAGCGGATCCACTGAAAGAGACTATATCATGAAATGAGTTCGAAGAACATCTTTAGAAAGATGGGTCCTAGAAACGTTTATGATTGGCTTGAGGGCAAGTGGGAGATTGATGGAATAGTGCCCTGCAAGCCAATATATTTAGCTTGTAGTGAAACTATCATTATCTTTCTTTAGTATAAATGACTTAATACGCACGTTTATTTATATGTGTATAAGGATAAACATTGGCCAACTTCATCTCTCGCGAATACATTTAAGCGATTGGTTGAAACCCTTAGATTACATTTGACTATGGGACGATTCACTTCAGTACTGAGTGCAATCATGAAACAGTCTCAAAGGTCGTAATCTTAAAAGTGTTCCAAGTCATAGATTCCGAACGAGACGGGGTATCGTAGGAATCGCAAAGACTTGTACGAGTATGCATGATTCACATGGAGTGAATTTGTAGCGTTTCATGAGCAAGGAATTTGAGTCCAGTGCATACGAGTAGGTGGTTCAATGGAGGATTGAACGCATCGAACGACCCGAACAGAGAAACCCATTGTGGAAGCGCATGACGCACATCGGTGATGGGATGTTTCTCAAGGAATATAATAGTGTACGATTTAGTCCTTTGACTTGAGGTACTAGGGCGAATTCGGTGCATGAAAGTGCGTACTTAGATCTAGGTATAGGCCACGTAGCTTGGTCATAACATGCCTAGGTTGGGTGCGTATGGACATGTACGCGGGTGGTTAGTACCGATATGGAATCTATTGACTCACCGTAATGGGTGAGAGAATTTCCTATACGATTCTTAGATAATATATCCAAGGAATCCACGGCCGTGGTCGGTGACGGATTTGGAAAGGGGTTTCCAAATTTAGAAGGTCACAAAGGTATATTATCCTGAATTAGAAAGTATAGTTATCGAGACAAATTTAGAGGTGCCGATCAATTCACACACCCTAAGTCTTGATCGGGAATATTAGTCGATAGAAGGACCGTATGTACATGGCAATTATATGAGACGAGGTTCACAAATATCAATTCACCTGAAATTGGGCTTCATGGGCTTGTGGCTAGACATCGACCATGAAGTGTGGGTACTCCTGAATTAATAGAGGATTTAATTCTAGGAGTGGTCAATTAAAGGTTGTTTAATTGACCGGAACAATTTATTGTTCATAAATTAAATCACGAGGGATTCGTGGGCCTGCTGCCAGTTGATGGTGAACCCAGAGGGTCACACACAATACAATTGGACGGTGACTGTTATAAAAGGACAAGAAAGGAATTAATTGATTTAAAGGTAATTAAATCAATTAAATGAATTAAAAGTATTTAATTCAAGTGGGAGATTAATTAATTGGCTGACTTAATTAATAATTGAGTTGCTAGTTAATTAAAAGAAATATTGATTTAAATGGACTGGGCATTTAATTAAAGTAGTTTAATTAAATGGAGGATTGCAAGACATGGGCTTCTATTAATTAAAGCCCATAAGGAGTCTTGCAAACCCTAGGTCAGAAGGAGTCTATAAAAGGGGAACTACTTGAGCTCATTAGCTCAACACCTAACAAGAAAAACCCTAGCTCCTTTTGCCCTAAAAGCGCCGCCCCCTCTCCAAGCAAACCCTAGCCGCCGCCGCCACCTGCTGCCGCGGGCTGCCTTGGTGCCGCCGCCACCCTCTCCTTGTTCCGTTGTGTTAGATCTTGATCTGTCAAGAGATTCAACACAATCCTGCAATAACAAATCTCCTGAATCCAGTTCTGAGCCTAAGATCTTGAGGTGTTGCCAGAATCCAATTGGTGTGGACTATCCCTGGAGGTGAGACACTTGGATCACTCCTGTGAACCAGATCCAGATTCAGAAACGAAGTCGGAGGTTTCCACCACCTTGCCTGTGGTGAGGTATATCGCAAAAACCCCCTTTGTTAATTCATTGTATGCGTTTTTGTTTATGCTTTTGTATACATAATATGGAGACATCTTTTATGGGACCATTGGATACCTCGAAAAATTTTAAATTCCGCACTTTGTTGTTTGACAAATCGAGCTATATCCCAACATCCTCGATATATTTTCAACAATTTACTTATGACGATTAAAAGGCTTTTGGGTTAAAAACCTAAGTCTAATCAAAAAAGAGTTGAGTATACATTGATCAGTTCAATAAACACTCCTCGATCTAAGTCTAATCAAACAAGTTGAGTAAACATTGATCCGCTCAATGAACACTCCTCGATCTGTTCCTAACGATCTGAAAGAACTGCTAATACTCCTAAAAGTTTTGAAGATGAATTAAGTATGAATCCATCTGCTCGGAAATTGCACATCGTAAATAAAAATTATGACAGAATCAACGACAAAGAAGATGCAAGGGATAAAAGTAATATTTTATTCATCAAATCAGTTACATACAAAAGTCCTACGTTACAAAGGTCTACATACTACTTAAAGATCGTTACAACGATTTAGATAAAATGATCCTATAAGATCGGCAATCTTCACGACGATGTCCACGGAAACACCAAACTCCTCCCTAGTACCTCGTCGATTATGATAAACCACCTAAGAAGCATGCTGCTCAGGATGGTCGACTTCTTTAGTTCGATGGCCAGGCTCTGAAGATCAAATGTTCTTCCAGACGAAATGAGCATTACCAGCCAGATAACCGGCAATACTCAATCACCCACAACAAGATACTGCTTTTACTTAAAATAAAACATTTCACTCTAGAGCAGCATCTCTTTGGGGCGGTCGAGAATTATTAATATTTACCAGCCCACCGGGTGGTCTATCACTCCGAAGGTGACATCGAAGAGCAGGGGTGACTGGCAAATATGAACCCTCCATGTGCAAACAGGAAACCACGGACCTCTAATTGATGAAGACAAAAACTGAGGCCTCATGGGACCCGTCAGTACAAGGTAGGGCTGACATGGGACCCGTCAGTACAAGGTGGAAGAACATCAAGTTAGTACAATGTGCATCACGATAATGTGACTTTTTGAATATTTTGGGATCTGAAGGCAAAATGAAATCTAAGGAAACTGAGATCTCCATCCTCTTTGGGAAATTGCAAATGAAGTATGCAAGTCACTTTCCTATTTATAGGGATAGACCTAAGCAATCCAACGGCTGAAATAGTATTTGATCAAGGGACGAAAATGCGACCTTTTGACTCCCCGTAATAAATGCAAATAAGTTGGAACGGCACTATCTAATTGACTCAAGCAGTCGATAACAAGAGCGACGTAGATCGAAGCGATCATCGAAATAACACAAACAAATCTAAAGGAGCTTCGGACCAGATCGACCGGTACGATCTTACATGATGGTCGATTACCCGAAAACCTAGAATCCGCAAACAAAGGCATACAAGTCTAAGATTGTCGTGAAAAGATTACTTGCTCGATAAAAGATAAATCCTCCACCATGCGAAGGCCGTCACCGCCTCATACGTCATATAAGTAACCATTAACTAGCTCATACAAGGACTCCTTTGGAGTCCAAGATATCTGACATAGAAATCAGGAGAATAGTCCTCCTTATTCGAAACTGCAAAGAAGTCACTGCCTAACATACCAAATAATTGCTGAAGGAGGTCTGAACAGGTCAGATCTGACCAAGACTTCTACACTTTCCAATTCCTCCCATATCAAAGAAATGACGTAATGATACACCAATTGAGGAACATATAGTTCAAAATTAATGCTGGGATACATGAAGCTTTGAAAATACTGAGAGGGATATTTTTCCTTAGTCTGATGTAAAGAAAAACGGAGTTCAACAAAAGGGACAATAGCCTCCTTATATAAGATTTAGATCACAAAAAGACAAAGTACAGGGCATAATAGATTGAACATCGACCAGGATGATGAGCGTTCCTTAAACAACTGTTGTCGATATGAATGACCTATTGTCTAAATTTTGACGTAAAACATGTTGGTGCATATAATCCAAGGGACTATACTGGGTTGATAAACAAAAGACTTGATTTGCAGAGCAAACATTATACCATTCAGTTACTCAAACAGTGACCAAGCAAGATCAAGCTACCGTTTATCTATCCTGACTATTCTCCGCAAAGATCAATTTTAGATAAGTATGCTAATCTATACTGATTATTTCATGATGATTATATTTATGCATAAAGGCAAAATGTGCATAACAAAGTATATCTACAGAGGAAAAATGATCAAGGCAAGAATTTGCCTACAAGAAGGTCATAATTTCCAATTTAGTACTGCTCCCATTACAAAAATTTCAGCCCGAACAAATGCACAAAAGTTGGGCAGAAAAAAAAAAAAAAAAAAAAGAGACAGTCCAAGGCCTGACAGGTCGAACAAAGGTCACTGAGAAGAACGCTCAGCAGGTCGACTACTAGAAACAGTCCTCCGAGGAGTCAAGTTGCCAGCAAACGCCATCAACTCCTCTTGACGCTTTAGATAACCAGCGTCATATCCTTCCTCATAGGACCGCCGTTGAGACTCCTTTGCAAGGGCAACAGCCCGAACCAAGTCGTTTCTCTCCTGCTCCCAGACAGACTTCTCCTCCTGCAATTTTTTCAAATCGTCATTAGCAAGCTGCAGCTGGAGAGTCTGCCCCGTGACCTTCGCCGACTCCGACTCCAACCGTTTTCGGTAAGCATCCTTACTATTCCACAGATTATCGTTCTGCATACCCAGCTGAAGGGCAAGATATTTGGACTGAAAAAGAAGAAGAGTGAGATAAACCCTCACACAACATGAAAATCAAGATAAAGTAGGAAAAATTATCGAAAGATATGTTTACCTGCTCGCACATCTTAACAAGAGACTGAACAAGGCGTACATTGGAAGTACCCTCAAGTTTTCTCTGCTCACCAGGCAAGATAGTGCTTAAACCCAGATCCCAAGACAAAGCATCAGGCTCAACTGAGCCAGGCAATTCGCTATTAGAAGGGACACCGTCAGGGCGTGGAATTTCTGACAACAAAATATCCTTAACCTGTTCAAGGATGCATCGATCGTCTAACAGACGAGGAGAATCTCTCTCGTTGGGACTAACGGAGGTCTCCTTGCCCGAAGCAGAAATAACGGTCCGACGACCAGACCTCGACCCAAACCGACCCCCAGAAGGTCCCCCAGATTCAAAAGAAGTAGTCATCACCGTGGTATCAGTAAATAAATAGTCAGGACAATCCTGCAAAATAGATTGTGTTGTTGAAGGATTGACAAAAAAGCCATCACCAACTTGCCCTTCGCTGGCAATCGGGGCAATAGAAACAGACAAAGGAAGGGAAATAGCAAAATCCCCTCCATGAAAAACATTCTCGAAGGAAGAAGCACTTGAACTAACAGGAATATTATAAGTTTGTTCCTCATTGGACATATGATCACCGAAAGCTACCCGACCAGGGGATGGCATATTGCCTACTTGAATGGAAGAAGAAAAGATTGGTTCTGAAAACGAGGAGTTAACTACAGAGAAAGGTTCGGAAGGAATAACACGAGTATCATTCACCGACCTAATTATTGGGGACGAACGAGGAGGTTCCATCGACGGCCCATCTCTTCGAGATTTTTTGGATCTATTATCCCTAGCGCTCTCACGAGAAGGTCGTTTTGAAGTATTGCCGAAAAGATTACTCATGATCGAATTGTTGAAGAATATAAAGCAAATAACGAGAAAGTTTAGCGTACAAAGGGATGAAAAGGTAAAATTACAATTAAACCTACGGGTAAATAATTACAAAGATTATTTCAAATATCACTATTTCAAGAAGCCTGGTCGCTATCCTGAATTCTCTGTTCACTGCCGACGTTCTCGGTCGTGCCAATATCATCTTCTTCTTCTTCTTCGTCTTCTGGATCGATAAATGTATTATCAAGCTCATCGTTAACATCAGAAGGAGGAATCGGCAATGGTTTTCCGAATTCTTCGACAAGGTGAGCCAAAGGAAAACCTTGATATACGACATCTGGAAGCTCGGAAGGAGAATAAACTTCACCATAACGATTCAACCGAATGTGCGCCGCCTTAAAATACTCCTTTCGACGGTCGTCGATCATCTCTAAGGCGACCAGCTGATGAACCGCCTTCTTGAAAGTACTCTCCAGAAGAGGACCGACCATCTGATACACCAACGCCGTATGAACAGGAGAGTTAAGGAATTCGCGGATAACTCTTTCATCAGGGTTCCTACCGTATCGATCCCTGAGTCCACTAAGAGAGACATCATTTTCATACTCCTCTAATGAAGATTGAAGACTTGATACTTGGGATTCTAGCTCACTAATTCGAGCCGTGCTCTGTAACTGGAATTCCTCTAACTTTTTAGCCATTTGATTGGCCTGCTCTTGAGCACGAGAAACCTCCATCACCCTATTTATGATCTCTTGATCCTCAGTCCCGGTAGCACGAGACTCTACGACAGGAACGGAAGAAGATGTTGAGGGACCAACCTCTGAACCAGAAAACTTACGAAGTAGAGCTTTATTTTTCTCATCTAGAAACTCACATTGCTGTTTCCAGAGTGCAGTTTCGTATGCGTATGAGGCTAAACAAGTCTTAGTCTGAAAAAGCAAAGGGGTAAAACGAGAAATAAGTTAGCAAGAATATCTTCGAAATAAAGAATGGCCTATAAAGCGAGCTCGAAAGAATTTACCTTTTCAGCATAAAGAGAAGCTCGCTGAAATTTCTCCAAAGGATCCTTACGGAAAAGTTTATTCAAATCACGAGTGAAAACCCCGGATAAAAGAACGCGGGTTGCCTTATCGACTGCGTTCTCTTTCTCATCATGGACAAGAGAATCTCTCTCGGAATAACCAGCAGCTCTCTTCCCCTCTAAATGATCTTCGATCATTTCAACCAAAGTAGGTTTCGGATGACTGTCGCCAGGAAGAAAAAGATCATTGCCAGAACGACCATAATAGGATGAGGCATCGACCAACTACGACATCCGCGAATTCCCAAGGATGATCTAAGCTGAAGTGGGGGATAACCAGGCCCAGTCCCTTGACGAACAGGGGAATCTTGTGAAGAATTTGGAGACTCCTCTCCATTCTCCTCGGACTCATGACTCAACTCCAGTTTCCTCTTCCGAGAAGCTCTCTGCTCGATCGGGTTGTTCTCTATAGACTTAGAGGATTTGGATAACACCATCTTTCCCTTTGAAGAATGTCGAGAATTTTCTACCATTTGAGCTGAACAAGAAACAAATTAAAAGTTGGTTTCTCTATATAAGAAAATATTATCGTAACACTAAATTAAAGAGAAATGCTTACCCAGTGATTCTAATGATGAATTGATTGGAAAAGTATGAAAACTCAATCCTGCTTTACGAAGGAAAGTTTCCCCAATCAGAAGAGCACTCTGATATTTGTTTACACGCATATCAGGGATTTCAGCAATAAACTGAGCATCG
Source organism: Penstemon barbatus (assembly GCA_003313485.2). Classification (NCBI taxonomy): domain Eukaryota; kingdom Viridiplantae; phylum Streptophyta; class Magnoliopsida; order Lamiales; family Plantaginaceae; genus Penstemon; species Penstemon barbatus. Next base: position 58,078,772 of record CM064877.1, on the reverse strand, counting down.
TCAGGAATGAATTCACCAGTCGGCAAGCGACCTCCATATACCCATTTGAAATCATGATCCCACGAGAAGGGAATAGTCGAACCATCCATCGAACGAAAATGAGGTGGGGGGCGAACAAAGAAAAAATGAGATTTCCAAAAAGGATTGCTAGAAACAGGGGCGTCAAAGATCGCTCGACTAGGTCTCTGACTGGCGAAGAAATACCCGCGATTAGAAGAACTAGAAATGTTGAACCGGAAAAGTTGTGTAAAGTTACGAAAGGAAGGTTTAAACCCTTTCGCGATCATCAGAACAGAAAAACAAACCAAGAAAGCCACAGAATTTGGAACTAATTGTGTCAAGGACACACTAAATATTCTCAAGATGTCAAGAAAAAGGGGAGACAACGGAAGACGGAGGCCGCTATTGATGTGAGCCGTATAAAAGGCACGACATCCTTCCGGGGGAGAAGTAACCCTATCAAAGGGGGAAGGAAGAATTATCTCGGAACCCTCCGGGGAATATTTCGCATAATTATTCACGACCTCCGGAAAAGTATCCGCCGTGTAAGCACAAGCAAGGTCCTCAATCGGCTCAGAAATCTGAGGAGCAGTACATTTGCCCTTTTTGGCTCGGGCAGCAACCTCTGTGTCAGAAAGGATCTGTACCTTAAATGTATCTTCTATAGGAACAACGAAGTCAGAAATGGCAGATTGTCCACCCAAAAAATTAGAGCGCAACTCCTCCTCGTTATTAGGAGCAACATTCTCCCTCGAGGAAGAAGAAGATTTTCTCAAAGAAGCCATATTTTCAGACTCTCGAAGGATGAAAGTCGATAAAAGGAAAAACTTTATATGACGAACGACTAAGCAAGATTATGACTACGAACTCTAAGTAAGTGTAAAGGAAAAATGACGAACTCAAAGGTCACCTATTTATACTAAGATGAGAAAAGACGTTTCGAACTCGTCACAATTAATCACATTCCCGCCAAAAACGGAAGGAAATGAAGAGCCTCCAGATTAGACGCGCGGCGATTCATAATCGGACAAAGAAAACGACTATCTATGATATGTAGCATTCTTTTCCTTACTTAAGATTTTTTCCCACTGGGTTTTTTCTTAAGAAAGGTTTTTAACGAGGCTCCATTCATAGAAAACGAACAGTCGTAAAGAATTATCTACTTCCACGAGCTTCTATTATCTATACGCTCGAAGAAGTGATGGAGTACTGATGGGGGCTATTTCGCACCCTACATACTGTACGGATCGAGTAAAGAACATGAGATCGGTTCGACCAAATCAAACAGTTCGGGATCATCTTATGGACCCGGCCAAGTACAGCTCTCTTCGACTAGGAGATTATATTCCGGACCCAAGAAGGGTATTTGGGCCGAGTCCTATTAGGACTGTGTTTCCTTGTAAAGCTAGGTTTAGCATGATATAAATACCTAGCTAATCATTGTACTAAACAACTCCGAAAACTCTGAATCATAAGGCTAATACGCCATTGCATCCTGCTGAAAACAGCACAACTCAATATATGATAGGCGATCGTTTGAAAACCTAGGATCCACAACGAGGGCATACAAGTCTAAAACCGTTGTAAAAATGATACTTGCTCGTCTAGAGATAAAAGACCAAACCCTCCACCATACGAGGGTCGTCACTGCCTTATACGTCATGTGGAGAGCCATTAACTTAGCCATACAAGAACTCCATTGGGGTCCAAGAAATCTGACGTCGTTACTAAGACGATTAATACCACCATGCTAGAATGCAAGGTCGTCACTGCCTAATTTTCCAAAGAATTGCTGAAGGAGATCTAAACAGGTCAGATCTGGCCAAGACTTCTACATTTTCCAATTCCTCCCATATCAAAGAAATGATATATGGATATACTGATTGCTTTATTTGAGGAACATGGAACTCACATTTGGTACAGAGAAACATAGATTTTAGGAAGATACCTTGAGTGATATCTTCTCTATAAACTTGGTACTATGATAAGGAAAGCAGAATTCAACAGGAGGAATAAATAGCCTCCTTATATAAGATATACATCACAAAAAGACAAATTTACAAGGCATGGATTGAACATCGACCAAGATGCTGAGCGTTCCTTGACAGCTATTCAATCGATTATCGATACGAATGACCTACTATCTGCATTTTGATGTACAACGTGATTTTGGATATAACCCAAGGGACTATACTGGGTTGATCAACAAAAAATTTGATTTGCAGAGCAAACATTATATCATTCAGTTACTTAAACACTGACCGAGCAAGATTAAGCTACCTTTTCTCTATTCTGAATATTCTTCGCAAAGATCAATATCAGATAAGTATGCTAATCTATGATGATTATTTCATGATGTTATATTTATGCATAAACAGCAAAATGTGCATAACAAAATATATCTATAGAATAAAATTGATCAAGGCAAGAATCTGCCTACAAAAGATCATAGTTTCCAATTTAGTCGTTCTCCCAATACAAAAAATTCAGCCCAAGCAAATACACAAAAAGTTGGGCACTAAAAAAAAAAAAAAAAAAAAGAGACAGTCCAAGGCCTGCCAGGTCGAACAAATCACTAAGAAGAGTTGTTAACAGGTCGACTAGCGGAAACAGTCTTCCGAGGAGTCAAGTTACCAGCAAACGCCATCAACTCCTCTTGATGCTTTAGATAACCGGTGTCATAACCTTCCTCATAGGACCGCCGTCGAGACTCCTCTGCTAGGGCAGCAGCCTGAGCCAAGTCACTTTTCTCTTTCTCCCAGACAGACTTTTATTCTTGCAATTTTTTCAAATCGTCATTGGCGAGCTGCAGCTGGAGAGTCTGCCCTGCGACCTTCGCCGACTCCGACTCCAAACGACGTTGGTAAGCTTCTTTACCATTCCACAGATCGTCATTTTGCACGCCCAGCTGGAGTGCAAAATATTTGGCCTGGAAAAGGAAAAGAATGAGAAAAACCTCCACATAACGACGCAGTAAAAATAAAAAGAAAATAATGAAAGATTTGTCCACCTGTTCGCACATCTTCACTAGCAACTGAACAAGGCGTACATTGGAAGTACCCTCAAGCTTCTTCAACTCTCCAGGCAGAATAGTGCTCAAACCTAAATCCCAAGACAAAGCGTCGGGCTCAACAGAGCCCGGCAGCTCACTAGCAAGAGAAACACCATCGGAGCGCGGAGTCGTCGACAGCATAATATCCTTAACCTGCTCAAGGATGCAACGATCGTCTAACGGACGAGGAGATTCCCTCTCGTTAGGACTAACCGAGGTTTCCTTCCCCAAAGCAGAAATAACAGTCCGGCGACCAGACCTTGACTCGCTTCGACCTCTAGAAGGCCCGCCAGATTCGAAGGAAGTAGTCATCACAGTAGTATCATGAAACAAGTAATCAGGAAAATCTTGAGAAATAGGTTGTGTTGAGGAGGGATTTACGAAGGAGCCTTCTTCAGTTTGGCCTCCGCTGATGACCGGGGCGGCAGAGGTAGAAAAAGGAAGGGTATTGACAAAATCCCCCCCATGAAATCCATACTCAAAAGAAGAAACACCTGAAGAAACAGGTATATCGAAAAACTGCTCCACGTTGGACGAATCTCCAAATGCTACCCGACCAGGGGAAGGCCTATTTCCTACTTCTGTAGAAGAAGAAAAATTTGGTTGTACAAAAGATGAACTAACTACAGAGAAAGGTGCGGAAGGGATGACTGGATTATCGGTCATCGAACTACTAACCGAGGACGAACGAGGAGGTTCCATCGAGGGTCCTTCTGTTCGAAACTTTTTTAATCTGGAATTTCTGGCGTTTTCACGCGAAGGACGCTTCGATGTATTACCAAAAAGATTAGTCATGATCGGAATTCAAGAAGTAAATTCAAAATATCGAGAAAGATTATCGACCTAATAAAGGAAGAGTATTTTGTTGAAGAGATAAGCAAAGCAGTAAATAGCGTGACAAATTTTTACCGTTTATATTTATACTATACGAAAAGACGCGACAGACCCAAGGAAAGGGCGTGAAATAGAAAAACTGACCTTGGAATAAACACTAGAATTTGAAAAGACATTCGCATAATGATTACGGCGAAGTTAATGACTTGTCTGAATTATTACGGCGAAGATGAAAGGACGTGACTGTCAGAATATGAAACGTTTAGCGTACAAAGGGTTAAAAGTGTAAAATTACATTTAAACCTACAATAAATGGTTACAAGGGTATCTTCATGAATCAATATATCATACAGCCTGATCACCCTCCAGAATCGTTTGCTCGCTAACAACGTCTCCTCCTTTTGCTGGCTCAAAAACCTCTTCCTCTTCCTCTGGATCGATAAAATTTTCATCAAGCTCATCGTTAACATCAGAAGGAGGAATCGGCAATGGATTTCCGAACTCTTTGACGAGGTGAGCCAAAGGAAAATTTTGATATACGACATCTGGAAGCTCGGAAGGAGAGTATACTTCGCCATAGCGGTTCAACCGAATATGTGCCGCCTTAAAATATTCCTTTCGACGATCCTCGATCATTTCAAAAGCGACCAACTGATGAACCGCCTTCTTGAAAGTACTCTCTAGGAGAGGACCGACCATCTGGTATACCAACGCCATATGGACAGGAGAATTAAGGAATTCACGAATCACTTTTTCATCAGGATTCCTGCCATATCGATCCCTAAGTCCACTAAGGGGAATGTGCCCCTCATACTCCTCTAAAGAGGCTTGAAGAGTTGACACTTGAGATTCCAACTCGCTAATCCGAGCAGTACTCTGAAACTGGAACTCCTCTAACTTTTTAGCCATTTGATCGGCTTGCTCTTGAGCACGGGAAGTCTCCAGAACCCTGTTTATGATCTCCTGGTCTTCAGTCCCCGTAGCCCTAGTCTCTACGACCGGAACGGAAGAAGACGTTGATGGGCCTACCTCTGAACCAGAGGACTTATGGAGTAAAGCTTTGTATTTCTCATCCAGAAATTCACATTGTTGTTTCCAGAGAGCAGTTTCATAGGCATATGAGGCTAAACAAGTTTTAGTCTGAAAAAGTAAAGGGGTAAAAACAAAAAAAAATAAGTTAGCAAAATAAAAAGATCTTCGAAGGAAAATATCCTATAAAGCAAACTTAAAAAAGAGGTTACCTTTTCAGCATACAGAGAAGCTCGCTGAAATTTCTCCAGAGGATCCTTCCGAAGAAGCTTATTCAGATCGCGAGTAAAAACGCCGGATAAAAGAACACGAGTTGCCTTGTCGACCGCGTTCTCGCTCTCGTCATGGACAAGAGAATCTTTCTGAGAATAACCAGCAGCTCTCTTTCCCTCTAAATGATCCTCAATCATTTCGACCAAAGTAGGTTTTGGATGATTATCGCCAGGTAAAGAGAGATCGTGACCAGAACGACCATAGTAGCTCCTCTTTCTCTCCACCGGATTATCGTTAGGATGAGGCCTCGACCAGCTGCGACATCCACGAATACCTAAGGATGTCCTAAGCTGAAGGGGGGATAACCGGATCCAATCCCTTGACGAATAGGGGAATCTTGGGAAGAATATGGAGATTCCTCTCCATTCTCCTCGGAGTCTTGACCCAACTCTAGCTTTCTCTTCCGAGACGCTCTCTGCTCGATAGGGACGTTCTCGATGGATTTGGAGGATTTGGACAACACCATTTTTCCCTTTGAAGAATGTCGGGAATTTTCTACCATATGAGCTGAAAAAGAAACAGGATGAAAGTCAGTTTCTCTGTATAGAAGGTATCATCACAACACTAAGCTAAAGTGAAATGCTTACCAAGTGATTCAGATGATGAACTGATTGGAAAATTATGAGCACTCAATCCCGCTTTACGAAGGAAAGCTTCCCAAATCAGAAGAGCACTCTGATATTTGTTGGCACGCATAGCGGGGATCTCACCAATAAACTGAGCATCCTCAGGAATGAATTCACCAGTCGGCAGGCGACCTCCGTAAATCCATTTGGAGCCATGAACCCACGAGAAGGGCATGGTCGAACCATCCGCCAAACAAAGATGAGGTGGGGGGCGAACGAAGAAAAAATGAGATTTCCAAAAAGGGTTGCTAGAAACGTGGGAATCGAAGATTGCTCGACTAGGCCTCTGACTAGCGAAGAAATATCCGCGATTGGAAGAACTGGAAATATTGAACCGAAAAAGTTGTGTAAAGTTACGAAAGGAAGGTTTGAACCCTTTCGCGATCATTAAGACAGAAAAACAAACCACGAAGGCCACAAAGTTTGGAACTAATTGTGTCAAGGACACACTGAATATTTTTAGAATATCAAGAAAGAGGGGAGACAACGGAAGACGCAGACCGCTATTAAAATGGGCCGTGTAAAAGGCTCGACATCCTTCCGGTGGAGATGTAACCCTATCAGAAGGAGAAGGGAAAATTATCTCAGAACCCTCCGGGAAATATTTGGCATAATTATTCACAACCTCCGGAAAAGTGTCCACCGTATAAGCACAAGCTAGGTCCTAAATTGGTTCAGAAATTTGAGGAGCAGTACCTTTGCCCTTTTTGGCTCGGGCAGCGACATCTGTATCGGAAAGGATTTGTACCTTAAAAGTGTCTTCAACAGGAACAACAAATTCAGGAACTGCAGTTTGTTCGCCCGAAAGATTAGAATGCAACTCCTCCTCGTTATTAGGAGCGACATTCTCCCTAGAGGAAGAAGAAGATTTTCTTAAAGAAGCCATATTTTCGGATTCTCGGAGGATATAAGTCGATAAAAGGAAAGCTTTATATGATGAACGACTAAGCAAGAAAATAACTACGAACTATAAGCAAGTATAAAGGAGAAATGACAAACTCAATAGTCACCTATTTATACTGAAAAGAGAAAAGACGTTTCGAACTCGTCACAACTAATCACATTCCCGCCAAAAACGGAAGAAGATCAAAAGCCTCCCCGAAAGGACGCGTGGCGATTCGTAATTGGAGAGAGAAAACGACTATCTATGATGCGTAGCACTCTTTTCCTTATTTAAGATTTTTTCCCACAATCGTAAAAAATTATCTACTTCTACGAGCTTCTATTATCTATACGCTCGAAGAAGTGGGGGAGTACTGATGGGGGCTATTTCGTACCCCTTATAATGTACGGATTGACTGAGGAACAGAAGATCGGTTCGACCAAACAAGACAGTTCGGGATAATCTTATCGACCCGGCCGAATACAGCTCTCTTCGATAAGAAGACTACACTCCGGACTCAAGAAGGATATTTGGGCCGAGTCCTATTAGGATTATATTTCCTTGTAACGCTAGGTTTAGTATGATATAAATACCTAGTCAATCATTGTATTATACAACTCTGAATTACAAGGCTAATACACCATTGAATTCTGCATAAACAGCAGAACCCAAAATTATTCAATAAAGAAAAGAGCTTTTTCTTCATGTTTGTGTTATTTTTACGTTGGTTACGATAATTACTTGTTGTTCCTACGAAATTGTTCTTCCTTGAGATTGATCCATCCTGAATAAAGTAACAGAGCCCTATAAATCATATATATTGAGAATCCCCAATATCCCATATTCACTGATACAATTAACCCGACGAAATCAGGTTAAATAAATGTGCCTCCACCAAGCCTCGGATATTATTATTTTCATTATGTTAAACTGTAGTTTATGCGTTTTATTAATTTTTCTTTTCCGTTCGCTAAGTTTAATAGCCATTTTATTACTCATGTAGTCATGTTTCTTCTCCAATACTGTATGTTGTTTACCGACCAATTTATAATAAATAGAGCTCGTCTAGACCAAATTAATGGTATTTGATCGTCTACTTCAACGTTTAATAACCGATGTCAAGTGTTACATTAAATAGTGACTACATGATTAGATATTTCTAAGCGTGATTTCATCCTTACTTTCGGAATAAATAATTAATTTTTCATTTGTTACGTCGAATGTGCGTTTTATTACTCGTTTTTGTTCATGGAAACGATATATGGTTTATGGACCAATTTCTTATAACTTATTTCTGGCTTAGACCACTAATATATAGTCTTGGACCAATTAAACTTTTAGCAACCAATGTAATTGTCCCATTGTACAGCAACTCTTCGATTGATATTAATTTAAGATGATTGGTGCAGCAGTCCAGTGCTAATTTATTTATTTTTTAAAACTGCCTCCATAAATATGAGTAGTTGAAAAGGTGGGAACATTTCCCGTTGTACAATTTATACCGTTCATGTCAGCATTTCCTGTCCGTTGGATTTCTACCATTGTTATTATAAATTGGGTTACTTTAATTATATTTTATAAGTAGGAATATATTAAAATCCAATATTTGCCATTCATTTTTAATTATATCATTATGTATACTAAAGTTTACATCCTACAAGTCGATAGAAATATTCAAAGATAAATAAATATATGTATTATTTACATCACGCGAAATCAGATTAACTATATTATATAAAGATTAAGAGCTAATAATTTTACAAATTATACAACTCAGTATTAAACGAAAACATTGAAAGCGACAGTAATAAATTGAAACAGGAATACATTATATTAAATTTTCATGTTATATTCCTTTAATTGTTGGTTTTTTAGTAGGCGAAACTGACATATTTCTTAATAGAATGAGTTGGTGATAGTTTGTTTAAGAGAAATAAAATAATTGATGATTTTCATAAATAGCTTTGTGAACAAAAGGCAATATATATTTTGATTTAAAAAGAAAAAAAGAATTGAATAACAAACAAATTTGGTTAAGATCTTCCTATATATTATAACTTATTTCTGGCTTAGACCTCTAATATATAGTCTTGGACCAATTAAACGTTTAACAACCAATGTAACTGTCCCATTGTACAGCAACTCTTCGATTGATATTAATTTAAGATGATTGGTGCAGCAGTCCAGTGCTAATTTATTTATTTTTTAAAACTGCCTCCATAAATATGAGTAGTTGAAAAGGTGGGAACATTTTCCGTTGTACAATCTATACCGTTCGTGTCAGCATTTCCTGTCCGTTGGATTTCTACCATTGTTATTATAAATTGGGTTACTTTAATTATATTTTATAAGTAGGAATATATTAAAATCCAATATTTGCCATTCATTTTTAATTATATCATTATGTATACTAAAGTTTATATATATATGGCCCGGCAGGGGAATTGTGGTACTGAAGTTAGCTTGGTATGGGTGGAATTGGAAAATTTGATAAAACTAATTACTTATGTTTATCATAATACTTGAAAATTAGGTTGTGAATCTATATGCGTTTGTACATTTATCCCATGCCTCACCTTTTAGCGACAACTTAATTTTCAAGTATTATGGTAAGCATAAGTTTTGCACTAGCTTTCGAATTCAGACCCATCAGAAAGTATTCTTTCATCAGTACGAAGTGTCGTATCTTGGTTTTACCCACTACATATTATCAACTTTCAGCTAAATTATGCTAATAATGCTTTATGTGATGCTGATGCTTGAGATAAATTGATGCCCGAACAGCCAAAGGCTTATTACAGATAAATTACAGTTTGGACGATGCTAATAAACCACATATCTTTCCAAATATGGAGCTGTAATATTTTGTTTAGATCTAATAAATTGTAATCAATTATTGTAAAAATTATTGATTAATAAACTATTCATTTTCTCATATTTATATTATTATTAGGTTATTTTAAATTTACTGAATATTTGCAAATATTAGTTCTTATTATCTTAGGTTAAGCTTTGATGATTTTGAAAGAGAACATCGATACTTTTGCACTTCCCTAATTAGCTTCAATTTTACTTTTATTTTTCAACAAAATATTGTTTTATGAAGCAATATTAAAAAGTTATCAAATTTTTTTTTTATTTTGCTTGCTCTTATTTCGCATAAAATAATTTCCTTGTATTATTTGATATGTTTTATTATCTTTATTTTTTCCGTTTGACTACTATTGTTTTATTGCTCTTGCGATATTTTTTTTCATGTTAAATTACTCTTTTGATTTTGCTAAATATGTTATTCCTTAACTTTTTAAATTAATATTCATTATATCAAAAATATATTCGATATCTAGCTAAGTCCGATGAAGATCTGTTGAATTCATAAAATATCAATACGAACATAATATGTAATTTTACTCTGATACCAAACTAAAGCTTGAGCAAAAGCTAAGTAATTTGATATTTATTTGTTCTTTATCTTAGTTGATTCTTAAAATATTTATTGTAAGACGTTACTATTTAGACGAGTTTCATAATAGTTAAATACTAATAACTTTGCTATAAGATATTTTATTTAATTGTTATGATTTATTACTAAATAAATTATTTATTAAATTAATAATATTATTTTATTATTATATATGATATTCAGAATAATTATAAACTTTCTCATATATCACCAGTAATGTTCTATAACAAAATATTTAAATATATTTGCTGATAAATTAGGATGTTTTAAATATGCATATAGTTAAATAAATATTATGTTATTGAAGAATAATATTAACCTATAACTATTTAAAATAAAATAGCAACAAGGTACATTGCAGAAAGTTTTACAAAGCAGCACATTCTTTGAATTTTTTACAATATTTGGTAAAAATGAAACAAACAGTCATAAGACAAATCATTATTTGCTTATTTATTGTTAGTGCGATTTACGAAATTGTATTACTAATATTCAATAACTGCCATATATTTTTTGTTTAAATATTTTATTTTCGTAGTATATGAAAAGTCATATTATTTTTAATTTAATGGACACTTCCAACAGTTTTCAAATGAGAAAGGCTGTGAGCATTTAATAACGGCTGTTGACTCTTTTTTTATTTTGTTTTTTTAGAATAGATGTGTCGGTTATTTTAAAACAAGTTTTCCAGAAAAATATCATATATTAGCTGACTTTTATGTATGGACTATTCAGAAAATGAGGTACAAATAACATATAATATCAAATACATAAAATAAGATTGCTAATAAAAAACGTGAACTTGTCTGATATAATCAGCCGATAATATTCCATTCTCATGTAAAATTGACAACAAAATGAGCAATCTTCTGGATAAGATATCTAAATTAATATGACTGATCGTGTTAAAAAAAAAATCGAAATAATACATTTAATAAAAAAATTACATATCATCGAGGTACAATACCCGACATAAAACTCATTAAACCACAACTTTAAATTTCAGCAATCTTACTATAACTAAACTGTTTTTGAGCTTCAGCAACAGTAACGCATACTTTGTCCTTCATTAGTTTGTCGATAACTACTCTTGGAAGATCCTTTTCATCAGCTGTGGTTGCAATCCAACCATACATCTCCCCCCTAGGTTTTCCTCCTGCTTCCTTCAACAGCGATAGAAAGCTCTCCCTTCCACAACTAATATCTTTGAAGGATTGGGTCATCAGAAGGGCATTATGGAGGCCGAACATATCCCCATCGAAGTCAACCAAATGATATCCGGTCCGGCCATTTATTTTAGTTTCCCAAACTTCTCGAACTTTGATGGGGCCAGCTTTTTTTCCGATCAACGTTTCCTTCACAATCTGTGATGTCTGAATCAACGAATCTGGTTCATAAAAATAAACAATGGCCGTAGGAGGCCACATATACAACACCGTTGTTGAAAAGCAAGGACGGCTAATTAAGAGGGATTTATCGTTCTCTGCATGTTTTACTGATTGAATAAACTTGAAAATAGCATCGTGACGAGCATCTTTTAAAAACTTACCCTCCATGTAACCTTTCACACGTTGTTCAAAATTAGACAAGCTCCATTGTCTATATTTCTTCCCCGAACATGCATAATCTGGACATATATTTATTGGTTCATCTACCTTTAAGTCAAAATTTTGTTGAAGATAAAGAAAAAAATTGGATGATTCCTTTTGGAATTCATCGGTATCTATTTCTTCATTTTCTGAATAATCCGGAAGTGTGCTATCAAATTTTCCTTTTTTGGAGAACATTTTTTAAAATAAAGTATAGATTGAAGATTGAAGATTGAAGTGGGCTAATATATTTTTAAAGATAAAATTGCACGAAAATATGCATGAAATACATATTTATAAGAGTATAATAACCGACCCTTCGTTTCGTTAACCGACCCTTCTGTTCGCCAAAAAAAAAAAAAAAATTCCCAGCTGCCAATATTAAATGCTCACACTCTTTTTCGTTTGAAAATTGTTCGAACTGTCCATTAAATTTAAAATAATGTGACTTTTCATATAATATGTTATAAAAATAGTTAAACTAAAAATATATGGCAATTCTTGAATATATTAGTAATATAATTCAAATTCATTTAAAAGCTTATAACCAATCTATCATTTATTAAATATAACACGCGTATACTACTTAAACACAAACCCTACTTCCACATTTAAGATTCTCTCATAACATTTTTTTTCTCATTAGTAGTTAAATATTTTAGGTTGTATAAGTACAAATCGAAAAGTAAGATCAAAATTAAACTCGAAATGAAAGTATAAATTAGAAAATAATCGATTTGCAACCAAGAGAAAATGACTCCGGAAAAATTTTGTTGATTCAAATACCAACTCATAAAATATAGAATAAACGCAAAATTAATGGAGCAAATTAAAATAACAAAAAAAAATAATACTCCCCATAAATTAAATAATATTAACAAACAAGAAGATAAAATAGCGTAACCAACGAACATACAAGTTGCAAAAAGAACAACTCGCAAATGGAAAGAATATTATTAAATAATAAAATTTATGAGTGGGATCTTATCATGGAAGACAATTATCGTACCTTTGCTAATGCTAAAAGCGAGAGTGCGAAATATAATGTATCTGTTTTTGGCTTTTTATAATCGTTGTCCAAAAAATCTATATATTTTCTTTATAGGATAATTTGTGTTAATAGTTTTATTGTTCTTTTCTGTTTAGCAAAAGGCCGACCAAAATAGTTCATTGAGTAAACCTCCAAACAAGAAACCAAATATAGAGCTACCCGAGGCTTGAGCTTCTTCGATAGTGGAATGCAACATATCGACCACTTGGATTATATTCATTCATCTCCGTTAAGACTGTCATAAATTCTTCATCTACCTCTAAATATTTCTACATTATAAACTGTCGCCTTAAGGATGTGCATATAAACTGTCGCCTCAAGGATGATTATAAGATGAATGGGAATTTGAAGGACTAATGGTAAGTTGAGACAGTCTTGACGGAGATGAATGAATACAATCCAAGTGGTCGATATGTTGCCGTCCACTATAGAAGAAGCTGAAGCCTTGGGTAGCTCTATATTTGGTTTCTTGTTTGGAGGTTTACTCAATGAAAAATTTTGCACGGCCTTTTGCTAAACAGAAAAGAACAATAAAACTACTAACAAAAATTATTCTATAAAGAAGATCTATAGAATTTTTTAGCAATGATTAAAAGAAGCCAAAAATAGATACATTATATTTCACATCCTCACGTATAGCATCAGCTAGGGTACGATAATTGTCTTCCATTAAAAGATCCTACTCATAATCTTTTTTGTACAAATTTTCTAACTCCAACCATACCAACCAACTTTCGTAGAAACTTAAAATTAGATAGCAAATATTGGGTTATAATATGATCATTCCAAGTGAGCCAATTTATAGTAACAATGCTAAAGATCCAAACACTATTAAATTATGTGATAGATGGTGTAGATTGTATAACGGGAAACGTTCCTAACTTTTCAACTACTCGTATTTATGGTGAAGGTTTAAAATCATATACATAAAGTAAAGTTACTTTAAAGCTTAAACATTATCTGAACTTGCACGTCTTGTAAAACACACTAACAATAAAGAAGCAAATAGCATTCTGTCTTATGACTGTTCATATAATCTTCCCCAAATTTTTTTTTATATTCGACATAATATTATGTCTTGTAAAATGCACTGTAATGTTCCTTCTTGATATTTTTTTTAATAGTGACTAATTTAATATATATATATATATATATATATATATATATATATATATATATATTTTTTTTTTTTTTACGGTTCTATTTTTTAAAGGAATTTTTTTAGAAGTTAAATTTAAGAATATTTTCTATGCTAAAATATTTGATAAGATAATTGATGTTGATATGTGAATGAAATATTAGTAAATAAACTATATGTTTATATATTCCCACTTCACATATATCTTATTAATTTTTTGTAAGCAGCTATTTCAGTTCATAACGAAATGTTGGACCAAGGCTAACACAACCGAATTGATTAAGAAAAAATAAAGAACATGTTTGCATTTTAAAACTAATTTATAAAGAAATAAGCTGACAAACAAATGACAAAAGTATTTTCTATAACATATTTTCAATAGTAGCAGCATTCGTCGAGTTTGGTTTAGATATATCAATGTCTAATTTATATTATTTTGTTTCGGGGCTTAATGAGTTTTTATTTTAACTAGCTCCGTCAATTTTGCGTTTTATTCAATATTTTATAAGTCGGTACTTTAATCAACTAAACTTGCTCGGCAATTTTTTCTTGGTTGCATTTCGATTTCATTTCGATATTAATTTTGATCTTAATTTCCGACCTGTACATATATAGTATTTTTTTTTATGTTTGTTTATTTTTTCCACACTCGGTTAATGCCTTAATTTTGTTTACTCAGCTGTTTTTTGTATTTTATATTTAAATATTTTATATTCTTGATTTTTTTATTGGTCATTGTTTTAATCAACTGTTTGTAAACACAATAAAAGGGGTCAGTTGTCTAATATTATTTCTCCTCCATCAGTTGCTACTTCAAGGGGGCTTTACCTGTACATTTTCTTCTTGTTTATTGATTAGATAGATTTTATTAATTAACAATATATAGGTCTTGACTCCAATTTGGATTTTCTTTCCATTTTCCTAAGGCACTAGCTGGCCATCCTAAGTCACTGCTACTTTACTCATCCAATCTTGTCTTTGTACGTACTTTTAGTGCTCTATAAAAAATTAGGTAAAGTATTTCTTATTTCGTTTTGCTTATATATCAATATATTATATTTATTTAGAACAACTGTTTCCTCCTAATCGACCAGTTTTGTCTATATTTTGTCGACCAAATCATACTGAATAATAAAATATCGCTAGATAATTTAGGTATTTAATATTTTAACTAATTATTTTTCATGAATTATGGAGATAATAATTAAATAATATTGTTAATTGTAAATTAAGTCAATAAATATACGCTATTTGTTCAGGGAAAATGAAACAAGCATTCATAAGATAAAACGTTATTTGCTTATTTATTGTCATTGCGTTTTACAAGACATGCTAGTGGACATTATGTTGAAGCATTTAAGCCATCATACTTTATGTATCTAATTTAAAACTTCCCCCATAAATTAGAGTAATTCATAAGGTCCGAACATTTCCCTTTATACAATTTACACCGTTTAACTAATATTATTAATGTCGTTGGAACTTTACCATGTCAACTATAAATTGTCTCTCGTAAATTATATTTTCTATTTAATATATAGTTGTATTGTTGTTCAGTAAGTATATAATCTATACATTCAACAGATAAGTTGTTGTGTGTGGAATTTGAATTATATTATAATCCAAGATTTGCCAATGAACTTGTATGAGTGGAATTGGATATTTTGTGGTAATAAATTACGTTAAAGCTACTTAGAGGTCATTACATTAGAGAAGTGAACAGTCGGAGAGCAATCTTAGACCAAAATAGAGCAGATTAATTCAACAGATAAGTTGTTGTGTGTAGAATTTCAATTATATTATAATCCAAGATTTGCAAATCAACTTGTATGGTGGTAAAAATTACGTTAAATCTACTTAGAGGTCATTTCATTGGAGAAGTGAACAGTCGGAGAGCAATCTTAGAGGGGAAAAAAATCGAATTATAAAACGTCGCTGTTTTCCTATTATAATTTATTTCGGAGGTTTTACTTTTTACTTTGCAAGTAACCTGTTTCCCTGTTTTCCGAGATATTGTGATTGCTCTATTTTTTCCAATCAGTCGTTCATTCTTGGGAACTTAAATTAGTGTTCTAATTAATTATCGTGAACCAAAAACGAACGTTCTGATTTTAATGTGCATTGGCCGTTCATCTGTCTTACTTTCAACCGTCAGATCTAAATATCTTTTGCTATAAATAGGTGGTCTCAGCTTGCATACAGATTATGTGTTATAACATGATTTGTTAAGGAAAGAAGTTCGTCATTTTAATAGATCTCTGGTCTTATACAGACTTTATTATTACAGGTTCGTGGAGATGTTTCAGGGAAGTCAAAGGGAATGTGAGGAATTGGAGGAGAAAATTTTGAGTTTGGTTGAGGATCAAAAACTTCTGAATGATAATGACAAAAAAGCATAGGAGCGGTATGCGAAGGTTTGTGAGCAAGATCAATGAGTTGAAGAGTAAACAATTGAACAATGAAAGTATGATAGGAGAATATAAAGATAAACTTAATATTTTGGACACAAAAGTCTTGAGAGGCTTCGCATACCGCTCCTCTGCCTTTTTGTCATTATCATTCAGAAGTTTTTGATCCTCAACCAACTTCGAATTTTTCTCCTTTAATTCTTCACATTCCCTTTGACTCCCCAGAAACTTCTCCACAAACTTGAAATTACCAAGCCTGGATAAGAGCATATCTCTATTCAAATGACAGGCTTCTTTCCTTAACAAATCGCATTCCCTTACTTGATTTTTCAATTCCATTTCCATGTTTAAACTCAGATTCACGGTAAGAGTATCTAATGAATCTGATCAACTATGGAATGAAGTTTTATAATTAACCATTAAAGCCTAAAAGGTTATTGTTTATTTAACTCAACATAAACAAAATATAAGAGTCCAAAAAAGCCTAAAAGCTAAACTGTAGATAATGAAGCTTAATTAAAAACCAAAAATCATACCACATATTTATTCCCAGTGCGTCTTGAAAAGTCAAAATTGACAGATGGTCACACGTGAAGGAGAACTTCAAATTTGTTTCCTCATGCATGATACATGTGAATATGTCATTATTTTACAAGATAAAACATTAGTCACTTATCCATAGTTCTACAAAATTTGATATAATTAGGCAAACTATATAAAGGGTTTACAAGATTCCACTTATTAAATTTTATTACAAGTAATGCCACAATTCCAAGTGTTGGTCCCAAATGGTCAGATGAGGTCTAGAGAGGGAGGGGTGAATAGACCTTTTCACTTTTTACAATTTTTAACTTTAAAACCTTTTTGATAACTTAAACAGACTAAGCTGTTATCAACAGTAGGTTCCTCGGCTGATCGCGAACAAATCTTTGAACAGCTTCGTAGACCACTAAACTGATAGTTACCTAGCTGATTTTGTCAAAATCAGTTTTAATACTTAGAGTACTTGCAGCGGATTTTCAAAGTGTTTTTCACAAGTATCCTCAGTAGTTTGAAAAATGTTTCCCCAGTTTTATAAACTCCTTTTAAATCTTTTTCAAACAGTTAAGTAAAGTGTTTTATGCAGTCTTGAAATATGCAAGTAAAAATGCAAGTAAAAACTCAAGTAATTTTTATAGTGGTTATATGGATGTGAATATCCTTTAGTCCACTCTTCCAAGTCACAAAGATCTTGGGTTATACTAGAAATACAAAGTAACCAGTACACTCTGCTTACGCCTAACAACAAATGAACAGGCCGTAAGTGCGCAAAAAGAAATCACAAAGAAATCCTACTCTCTGAAGTAATATCACTCACTAAGATGGATATCTACTTCTCACAACACTCAGTTTTACAAATTCAGTCAGAAGATGTGTTTAGCTTTTTTCTTCAACTTCGCTTTTCGTCAACAAATGACTAAGCTGATGAGTGAGCTGTTCTTGAGACTTAAAGAGTTCTGCTTCGAAAATTTCTCAGAGATTGTGTTGCTATGTTCTCTTCGTCTCTTTTAGCTATTTATACTTGAGGTTTGAAAAGTGTCCGTTGAAGAGAGACAGGATTCAAATTCCTCGAGTATTGGTCCTTAATTTCCGCGAACGGCTCTTTTGCAGTCTGTCCGTACTGTCAACAGTACTTTTCTGCAGGCAGCATTAAATGCACCTAGCTGATGCGAAGCATTTCTTCAATCATTTGTCTTTAATATCCTTGTACTTCAGCATTTATTACTTCGAGGGGCATTTATTACCGTTGGGAAGACTTTATGATCCTTTCCACTTGGCTGACGGAAGTGCAAGTCTGATGGCGAACAAAGCTGATCTCAAACTTGAACAAATCTGATTTGAGTCGGCTGATCTTCATCAGTCTGATAAATTTCCTTCAGCGGATCAGCAGTCTTTGGACCTTGATTTTTGACTCTTCTGATGTCTTCTTTCCTTAGTCAAAAATATTCTTCACAAGGGACCATCAGCTAAGTTAATCCATACTTAGCAGATTTTGAAGTTTTGGAATGCATCAAAACCTCCCTTATCAAAATGTCTTCAGTGCCCTCATCTTCATCCTTATCCAACAATTTCCCCCTTTTTGATGATGACAAAACTTCAGCCAAGTACATGTTAATACCTAAGCTAAAGATTGTGATCCTCAAAATTTTCTGAGATAGAAAAGATATGTTAGATTAAACTTGTCTTTTTATTGATAATGAAAATATTACAAGTACAAGTTCATCAGATGAGATGTCTGAAGAATAAATGAAGTAAACTGATTACAAGGATTTATAAGTTCTAACTATCAGCTTCTTCATCAGATCCTTCAAGCACTTCTTCATATATATAAGATGATTCTTCATCATCTTCTTCTTCTTCATCTTCATCAGCTTCATCTTCCAGAAGTATGTTTGCTCTGGCAGCATCCATCTTTTCTTTGAGTTGCTGCTCCTTCAGTAGCTCCATTGCCTTTCTGGCTGATTCAGTATTTTTGTACTTTGTCAAAGGCTCTGTTTGATCTTCAGCAGAGTCTTTGGTTTCAGCCATTTCTTCATCAGACTTGCCTTTATCCTTAGTCTCTTCTTCAGACTTCTCTTCACCTTGTACCTTTCCAGTTGTTTCAGCAGTCTTGTCAACTTTAGTAGTTTCTTCAGCCTTCTCAACTTCAGCAGCAGTTGTCTCCTTAACTGATTCTTCCCCTTTATCTTCCCCCTTTTTGTCATCATCAGTCTTGATGACATTGTCAGGTTTAGCAGCAGGGTTGAGTGCAACAGTGGGAGTTTTCATTGCAGCACATAAAGTCTTCAGATTCTGATTTACTACATCATGACTTGTTGTTAAGTGATGAAGAATGGTACTGATGTTGTCAGATTGATCATTGAAGCAGTCAATATTGAGTTGCATGGTTGAAAGTTCTTCATGAATAACATTTCCAGCCTTTTGGATTTCCTACAACAAACCAACATTGATAGACTTCTCTTCTTCACTGACTTTGATGAAGGTTGCAGTTAAGTCAGCTATCTTGTGCTCAGCTCTTTGTAAGGCAGCATGAATGTGATTTACATCAGCCTTCACATCTTCAACGTTTCTATTCATTTCAGTAAGGCTGTGCACTAACTGCAGAGAGTTGTCTTGAGGTATAGGAAAACTATCAATTTCAGATTTGATGATCTTGGCAGTTGATTGTTGCATAGTTTCCAGCTGAAGTCTGTTGAACTCTGCCAACTCTGCTTTGAGTTCTTCCTTCAGCTCCCCTTTCAACTTTGTCAGCTGTTAGATGTGCTTCTCTTCCAGTTCCTTTACTGAATTTTCCATTAGCATCTGGAAAGCTTCCATCAGTGATGAGTGTTCATCACCTGATGAAGCAGAAGCGGCAGCTTCCTTTTCTTCGGTCTCCTGGTGGACCGGGACATCTTCCATTTCAGTCTCCTGATGATCTTCAGAAGCCTTAGCATTCCACTCAATAGCTAAGGTTTTATCAGCTTTCTTTTGCTCATCAGTGACGTCATCATAAAACAGATTAGTGATCGTGCCATCATCATTGAAGCAAGTTGTTTGACGTATCTGCCTAACAATGATCCAAGGGTTCACAAAAGCATTATTTCCCTTGGGCACTTCACTAAACTCCTTCACTTCCTTGCCAAAAATTATTTGCTGAATACTTGGCAGCTGAGGCATTTCACTTGAATGTCCCTGCTGATATCTTGACATTTCTGCCCATCTCTTCAAGGCAGTCATAACAGCAATGTTTATGGCCCTTTCTTCAGCATTATCAGACTTCCTCCTTTTGGCAGACAAGGAGTTTTCAATTTTCTTGGCCTCCTCCAGTGCAAATTCTTTTGCATATTGATGCATGACATCTCTGACATAGTTGGGATCCAAGGCCTTCTGAATAGAGTCTGTCCTTAGCCAATTTAGAACCCATTGTTCTTCATCAGCTAGCTCCTTCAGATTTTGAAGTTCTGCTATAGATTTGTTCAATATGTTGTCTCTCCAACGGGTGTATCTTGGCTTCTCCTGATTGAACAGAGTCTTCAGCATAAGCTTCTGGTCATAATATGCCAAAGATTTTTCAAATCTTTTGAAGAGCTCCTTATCGGCATAAACAATATCAAATGCTCTTCTGACTTCAAATTTGGCATTTGGCTTGGCCTCTCCTGCAGGCATCTTTGGTTTCTTAGGCTTGTTCTCATTATCAGGAGCCTCATTTATTTTTATGCCTCCGCCATGGACAGGTCCATGAGCATCAGTTTTGCTGAGCTCTATGACCATTGCCAATTCAGCATCCTCAGCAGCTTTTCTCTCAGCCTCTGTCATTTTTCTTCTTTCTTCATCCTTAGCTACTTGGATTTTGCTGAGTTCCTTTGCCTTTTGTTCTTCTTGCTCATCTCTCTTTCTCTGTTCGGCTTCTTCCCTTTTTCTCTTATCAGCCTTGGAAATTTTCTTTCTCTTGATCACAACTTTTCCTTTTCCTTTATCAGCTGGGGCAGGGGCTGGGCCAGCAGAAGAGATTGGTGCAGCGGCATAGGATGAATGATCATAACATCTTGATCATCCTGAGGTTTGGCAGCCTCAACTGTTGGTGTAGCTTGAGTCATCTGTTGCTCATCAGCTTTGTTAGCAGCAGAAGCCTCAACAGCTCCAACAGGTCTTTCAGCAGATGTAGGACTTTGTCTTACTAAGTTTTCCAACTCAGTAGGCTCTTCAATGAATGTCATCTGCTTCCTTGCTGACTTCTTTGATAATCCCTGAATGGGTCTTGAAGCAGCAGTATCCCTTTGTTGACTTCTTGTCCTGAGAGATACATTCCCAGCAGGCATTTCAGCAGAAGGAGTCCTGGAAGGTGATGCAGGAGACATTCCCCTTACATCAGCAGTGGTCTGACTTATGATTTGATCAACAGCAACGTCAGCCACAGTCTTCACTTTCTTAGAAACCTTCTCCTTTGGTTGATCAGCAACCTTCTTCGTCTTTGTCTCTACAGCTAAGTCAGCTGTTTTGACTAGTCTCTGTGGCCTCTTGGCAGGAACCTCCTTTGGTTCCTCATCTTCATCTTCTTCGGGCTCATCAGCCTTTCTCTTCAGAACAGGCAAGTACTTGGACATTGCCTTAGATTTGTGGATCTCCTTTCCATTCGTCATAACACAGCCCAGTTTTGACAGCAGATAACTGAGTGTGATTCTGTGGTTGGTTTGAGGAGTTTTCCCTTTCTTTGCCTCAAGAAAACCAGCCAAGATGTGCCAGACTATAATGGACCAGTTGACTTCCAGCCCATAGTAAATGGCAGCCATGATGCTGAAACGCTTCATTGGAACAGCATCTAGAGAGAAGGTGCAGTTTTCAATCAGTTTTGCAATCATATCAGCCATCCGCTGATATTCGTCCTTCAGTTGTTTCTTTTTAATGTTTCCAGACAACATTTCTCCCTCTTTGACGCAGATCGCCCAGAATTGTTGGTGCCTGTCTTCAGTCAGCACAGTGACGTCATGTCGTCCTCTGTTAGGAAGACCAAACGTTTCGTGAAGAACAGCGGGTGTAATGACCACAGATTTGTCTCCGACCGTAGCCTTGATTTCCAAAGTAGAGAAATCAACAGTTGCGGTTTTGTAGTACTCCATTACTTGATCTGTCCAGATTATTCCTTCATTATACTCCATGAAGTTAACCAGCAGAGCATATTTGAACTTTTCCAGCAGTTCCTTCATCAATTCCGTTCCAGATTGATAGTACGATTCATACACTAAGAACATACCTTCAGCGGCCATCGTAATCTGTTGAGAGATTAGAGAAACAAGAGGAGATTTGCAGAAAGATTGCAAGTATTTTCTCACAAGTGCTTTTGAAATTTTAGGGTGCGTAAAGAACTACACGGCTGATTAGATTGGGATTTATAGAGTTAGGGTATTTCGGTTTCCGTGATACCAGCTAACCGTTAGATCCGTTTCTTGTCAGTGCTGATCGTGCGGCGTCAGTTACGACCTTTCAAATTCAAATCGCATTAAATGAGGAGCGGGAATTTATACCGCCCTTCTGTCACTTGTAAAAGCGTGTTTTGAAATAAAACGTTTTAAATAGTAAGCTTTTACACAAGCGATCAGATGAGTAAAATAAATACTTATCTGATGGACTACTGTCCTGATGACACAGTTGTTATCAGTGAAAGCCAATAGCTGATAACCTTCCTCGGCTGTTTGTCAATCAAGCTAGATAATAAATCTTCATTCTTCAAGACTTTAATCTTCTGTTGAAACTATAACTTCAACTAACTGTCATTAACAAATTTCATCTTTCAATCAGAAGTACCGCTAGTCTTACACGTTCCCCCTGACTTTAAGAATTTATAAGTTAACTAGTCTGTTGAGAGTTAATCCTTGAAGACGAAAGAGATGAGTAAGCTGTTGAACTCCAGTCTTCTGATGAGTTCCCCCTCAGCTTATGCATCCAATTTTAATAATCCCAGTTCAGCTCCTAGAGTTGAAAACCTTGTTTCACTTAGAGGTTTTGTGAAGATGTCAGCAATTTGATTTTCAGTAAACACATATTCTATCATGACATTTCCTTTCTCCACGTAATCTCTAATAAAGTGATGCTTGATCTCAATATGCTTAGTCCTTGAATGACTTGTATTCTGAGTAAGGCTGATTGCACTTGTATTGTCACAGTAGATTGGAATTCCACTGATTTTGATATTGTAGTCTTCCAGTTGATGCTTCAACCATAAGATTTGTGCACAGCAAGCTCCAGCAGCTATGTGTTCAGCTTCAGCAGTAGATATGGATACTGAAGTATGTTTCTTACTCATCCATGAGATCAGACGACTACATAAAAATTGACAGGCACCTGTTGTGCTCTTCCTATCAATTTTGCAGCCAGCAAGGTCAGAATCTGAATATCCAATAAGTTCAAATCCAGATTCCCTAGGGTACCACAATCCCAATTCTTGAGTGCCCTTAATATATTTCAATATTCTCTTGGCAGCTAAGAGATGAGATTCCTTAGGATTTGATTGACTCGCACAAACCCCAACAGAGTACATGATATCAGGTCTGCTAGCAGTTAAGTATAACAATGACCCAATAATTCCTCTGTACTTGGTTATGTCCACTGATTTGCCATCTTCATCTTTATCCAAACGAAGACTTGTAGACATTGGAATAGTAGCAGTGGAGCTAGTTTCCATACCAAATTTCTTGAACAAATCCTTTGTGTATTTTGCTTGGCTGATGAAAATTCCATCAGGCAAACTGTCTTACTTGTAAACCAAGAAAATAATTAAGTTCTCCCATCATGCTCATTTCAAACTTATTCTGCATCAGCTTTGAGAACTTATCACACATCTGTTGATTAGTTAAACCAAAAATAATATCGTCCACATAAATTTGCACTAGCAAAATATGTTCTTCCCATTCAATATTGAACAAGGTCTTGTCAACTTTACCTTTGCGAAATCCTTTAATTAAAAGAAAGTCAGATAAAGTATCATACCATGCTCTTGGAGCCTGTTTTAGTCCATAGAGAGCTTTCTTTAGACGATACACCTTGTCTCCTTCTTGATAGACTTCAAATCCAGGAGGTTGTTCAACATAAACTTCTTCTTGCAATTCTCCATTGAGAAAAGCTGATTTCACATCCATCTGATAGACGGTGAAATTCTTGTGAGCAGCATAGGCAAGAAAGAGTCTGATTGCCTCTAGTCTTGCTACTGGTGCAAACGTTTCATCAAAGTCAATGCCTTCTTCTTGGCAGTAACCCTTGGCCACTAATCTTGCTTTGTTTCTGGTGACTTCACCATCTTCATTCATTTATTCCTGAATACCCACTTAGTGCCAGTGACTCTTTGATGACTTGGTCTAGGAACTAAGTACCAGACTTCATTCCTTTCAAATTGATTTAGCACTTCTTGCATAGCTTCAATCCAGTTGGAATCACTAAGAGCTTCTTCAATTTGTTTGGGCTCAATTTGAGATAGGAAGCTGACAAACATTGCTTCACTTGCAGCAGCTCTCCTTGTCTTTACTTTATCCAAAAGATCACCAATTACCAGCTCTGGTGGGTGATTCTTGAGCCATCTAAGATCAGGTTCCAAATCATAATGTTGTCCTTTGTTTTGATCTTGCAACACTACTGTTGGAGATTCAGTAATAGTCTGTTGAACATTTCTCGTCTGTTGAACAGTCTCTGGTCTATCAGCTGTCTGCAACTCGTCTGTTAGACAATCAGTACTGTGATTTTGAACAGCACTTGAGTTATCAGCTGGGTTGAGATCAGTGATAGAAATAGTGTCCTGCAAGCCAGCTGTATGGCTAGTATTTATTGTAATAAATGCGGAACTATTCAATTTCGATTAATAAATGCACTTTATTAAATGGTCATCTTTATCTTATGTAATAATTATCTACGCATAAGGATAGAAGTCCTTAGATCACAGGGCTATGGGACAACCCGTGGACTGATCTCTAAGGCCGTGATCTAGAACATATTCAAGAGTCGTAGAATCCAATCGAGATAGGACATCATTGGATTCGGTTAGACTCTCACTGTTGTGTATACTCCGATGAACTGGAGGACACTGGGGTCCACGAGCGTGACTGGGATAGTCGATACACATAAGTGGGTGGCTTGCTGGGATGGCAAGCGCACTGAATACCCCAATTAGGAAATAACTCACCATGGAAGCGGTAATCGCATATCGGGGTTGAAGTTATTCCATATTTATAATAGTATACGAGGAACAATCCCTAACTACTTAAGATGATAGGGTTTATATGGTGCGAGAACGTCTATACTTTGATATGAGTTCCGACTGACTGGGGATCGCCAGAAAGTCATTGTGGACTCATGTTGGGTATAGAGGAACTCGTATGCAGATTCATATCATCAACAAAGGATCCATTGACCCGACTTGATAGGTTGGGAAATTCTCCTATGGATTTCTGTGAGAAATTAATTCTGGTAAAATCCTTGGCCAAGGTATCTGATGACTTTATGTAAGTAGCTCATAAAGATTAAGTCAAAGAGAATTTATTTCAAGACCAGAGTACATAAGGTCAAGACAAAAGAAAAGGGAATCCGATGAAAGACCATACCCTTAAGTCTCGACTGGGGGATTGATCGATGGAGAGATTATGTCGTATATGGAAATTATAAATGATAAAAGGTTCACTGAATTAATTCACCAGTGATTGGGCTCCATGGGCTTGTGGCTGGACATCGACCTTGGAGTGTGGGAGAATTCCCAAATTGGCAGGGGTGCTAATTTTGGAATGGTCAATCGACAGAGTGTTCGATTGATTTAGAGTAAGTCTTACTCGAATAATTAAATAATATTTAATTATAACCCACGGCCAATTATGTGGTGAACCTACGGGGGCATACACAATACACAAAGTAGCGAAAGCGAGGAAATAAGAATGACCGAGTCGACTGGGTCGACTGGGTAGAAAAATCGACTGGGTCGATTATATTGGGTGGGTCGACTAGGTCGACCCAATTGGAACAAAATGGGATCCAATTGGAATTGGATCAGGATCATAAATTAAATTGGAATTTAATTTGTGGATTAATTAATTAAGTTGGATTTAATTAATTAGAAAGGAATTTAATTAAATGGGCTTAGAGTCTGATTTAATTAAATGGAAGATTAAGTTAATTAATTGGGCTATTTAATTGGGAGATTAAATTATGCCTGGTCAAATTAATTAACTGGGCCATGAATAAATTAGGAGACTTGGTCTTCTAATTAAAGAGGGCCATGGCCCATGTGGGAGAGAGAAGACCTAGTCCTAATAGGACTAGGTTAGGGAGATAACTATAAGTAGGTATCTTATAGTTATTTTTCACACAACTCCTTATGCAAAAACTGAGCAAGAGCAAAAATTCTCTCCCCTCTCCCAAGCTATAGTCGACCGAACCCATTCTTCCCTGTGGAAGAATTTTTCATTTTTCGACCTTGTTCCAAATCGTTCCTAATTCCTAGTCTAAAATATATCTTGTGTTCTAGCTGATCAAGATATATTATTTTCGTGATATTGTGGTGTATCAACTCGTAGAGGCGCAACACGTGGGGCGCTCCTGAGAAGCCTGGATCGATTTTGCTGGAGCAGAATTCAGAGCTCGCTTTGCTAGCCGAGGATTTGCAAGGAGACAGGTATAAACAAGAAAACTTATACTGTCGTTTATTTATATTCATATATATGTAACTAGAGAATATCCTGGCAAGATTCCTTAAGAGGCCCTAAAAGTTTTTATATTCCGCTGTGCCTAGGGCTGTTTATCTTACCGAATCCCAACAGTGGTATCAGAGCCAACTCTAGGCTTTGTATATATATGAATTTGCAAATTCTGTGTTTATTAAATCATATGTTTGATTTATGTGGACAGTTCTTTAACTTTGCATGTTTTAGAACGTATGTTTAATTAACTTGGAGTTAATGTTTAATTTAGGATTCGAAAATTTTATCATGTTGTTTTTAATTTTGGATTCGGATTTAATTAACTAGGTTTGTTGAATTAAATCTGTGGGTAATCGAAACAAAAAAAAAATTTTAGATCCGACTCGCGGTGGCATGCGGCGGTGCGCTGCCGCGCACCGCGGCTAGGCGGCCACCGCAAGCCGCTGCCAACGGCAGCGTGCTGGCAGCATGCTGGCCGCACACGCTGCGCGCAGCAGCAGCCTTCGGGCTGCTGTTTGCGCGCTGCTGTGCGCGGCTGCTCGCTGCCGCACGCAGCCGCGTGCAGCGGCTGCTGCCGCAGGCAGCTCACGCGCCGCCTTGGTGGTCGCGCGTGGGCTGTCCTACGTGGCAGTCTGTGATTGGCCTCGTCTGGTTGATTTTTGGTTGGACTCTAATTCTGCCTATTTTGAAAGTCCTGAAAATCTTGGAGAATTTTGGAAGATTAGGAAACTTAGAGTTTTTGGATAAGGTAGTTATCTTGTTAGATGTGAACACTACCTTAATTAAACTAATCTAGTCAAAATAGGATTAGCTTGAGAATCTTGGAGATTTGGGAATTTTGGGAAACTTAGAGTTTTGGATAAGGTAAGAATCTTAGAGATTTAGATTACCTTAATTAACCAATTTAATCAAGATAAGAATTGTAGATTACTTAGAGCTCAAGTAAGAGCTAATTAATCTTAGAGATTAATTGTTAATTCAAAATTAATTAACTTGGATGAATTTTTGCGAATTAAAATTAATGAAGCCAGTAAATTTACATTTATGCCCTTATGTGAATTTATGCATGTTCTTGAGTGAATGTGTAGATTGATCGATTTTGCCCTTAAGCCCTGTGTAGTTTTTGGTTTATTTATTTTTGGGTTGTAATTAAATGGGCCTGATTGGTGCCCTTGCTTGCGCAAACGAATGTAATAGAATAGGACCATTTAAATTATGTAAGCTAGGCTTAGATTAGGCTTGGAGCCAAGAAGACCTCATGAAGACTTGGAGATCCGCATGGAGGCCCATTTACCTTGGAGGACATGGAGGCCCAATTCATTACATGGAGGCCCAATCAAGCTGGATATTACAAGAAGGCCCATGATGTATGGGTTTGAAAATTGTAATAGTTAGGACATTTAATTTCCACCCTAGACTGACCAATTGATTCATCACTTGGCTCGTGATGAATCGCATAGGATGGGCAATCGATCAATCATATCCTGCTAGGTGATGTATGTTTACTATTATTCTTTGATGTATGTCATGCATGCTTAGAATAGATCACATAAACAAGATAAAGCATAATCTGATGAGACCTCGCACAAGAAAACTTTAAAACCTCCAATTGAACTTAAAATTCAATTATAATATTAAATCGAATAACGGGCGCATATGAATGGAGTCTATGGTCCGAGCCTATCCAATTACTAGGTCTTAGGCATATTGTACAAATATATCTCGATGTCTCACGAGTCGTGGGTCGAGCTATAGGAAGATGATATGTCTATTGCCTCGATGCACGAGTTTAGTGCCAAGGGAGGGGATAGCAAGGTTTTAGGCGCTGTCTCACGAGTCGTGGGGCGTCTAGGATTGAACTATTTCTCTCCACGAGTATTGGACATGATTTAACGCTAGTAAGTATGGATGTCTCACGAGTCGTGGGTCCATATCGAAAACCGAGGCTAAATGAACTTAAGGGTTAGCTGCGATGGTTAACCGTCGACGTATTCGACCACCAAGTGAATCAAATAGTATGGCCAACGAGTCGTGGGTACTAGGAGATTGCATTTGGGCCTTAAGCCCGCTAGGATATTTTAAATTCCCGAAACTTATGTGGGGGCATAAGATTTTGATTAAAATAGTGGGAGTAATTTACAAATAAAAACCATGTTTGTAAATTGTGCATTTTAAATTAATCCTTCGCGTATTTATTTCTTCTCTCGTCGTTTTGTAGATATAATGTCTAAGAATCCGATTTCCATCATACTTGAACAAAACAAATTAACTGGACCCAACTTCCATGACTGGGTCAGGAACCTTAAGATCATTCTCGCTTCTGAAAAGTGAGGTTTTGTCCTTGATGGGCCCCCTCCCGAACTTGCTAAGGATGCCGATGATACTGAGAAAGAAGCCGTGGATTTATGGTTTGACGATGACTTGCAGTCACGTTGTCTCATGTTGGCATCCATGACGAATGAGCTTCAAAAGCAGCACGAGCATATGAAGTCCTCTTTTGAAATCTACACGCACCTGAATGGTCTATTTGGGGTGCAAAGTAGATATGAGCGGTATGAAACTGCTAAGACTTTGCAACAAACGAGGATGGCTGAAGGTGCTGATGCTCAATCTCACTGCATCAAAATGATTGGGCTTATTGAAAAGCTTGGTCATCTTGACGTAAAGATGGACAAGACCTACTGCCAGGATATAATCCTCCAGTCGTTGCCAAGATCATTCGAGCAATTCGTAGTGAATTACAACATGCACAAGATGAATGTTGAACTTCACGAGTTGGCTAATATGCTCGCCACTGCCGAGGCTTCCATGAGAAAAGAGAAGCCAGTGATGGTTGCTACCTCGACCCAATCCAAGTCCAAAAGGACAAAGAAAGAGAAGGGGAAGGGAAATGCTTCTTCAAGCAAAGGAAAAGCACCATCTGGGCCCATAGGGAAGGGAAAGAAGCGTAAAGCTTCGTCTGGTGAACAGAAATGTTTCTACTACAAGAAACCTGGACACTGGAATAGGAACTGCAAAGAGTTCTTGGAGAGCTCGAAAGGTATATTCCTTGTTGAAGTTAATTTATCAATTAACTGTGCATCATGGGTGCTAGACACTGCTTGTGGTTCTCATCTTTGTAATGATTTACAGGTGATGGGAGCAACAAGGCCACTTAGGCCAGGGGATTGGATCCTAAGATTTGGCAATGGAGCTAGAGCTGCTGCCGAGGCCATAGGCGAAGTGGAGTTAGATTTAGGTGGTAATAAATTAGTCCTTAGGAACGTTCTTTATGTACCTGGTTTGGTGAAAAACATTATTTCAATTCCTGTTTTGGATAATGAAGGTTTTAATTTTACTATTAATAAAGGTTCCTTTTCGTTATTCATGAATAATAATATGTTTTTCACTGGTACATTAAAAGATGGACTATATATCATTGAACCACCTAAGTTAGTCATGCACGTACAACAAAACAAAAGGAAACAAGATAATGAAATATCTGCCCAATTATGGCACGCTAGACTTGGACATATATCTAAGTCAAGGATTCAAAAGTTAGCATCATCTGGCGCGATTGAAATCAATCGCATTGATGAAATGCCAACATGTGAACCATGCTTAAAGGGTAAAATGGCTAAGTTGCCGTTTAAGGGAAACCCTGAGCGAGCCAAGCAAACATTGGACTTAATACATACTGACGTATGTGGACCACTAAGAAAAAGCGCCCGAGGTGGCTATGACTACTTCATCACTTTCACTGACGACTTTAGTCGTTATGGATATGTGTTCTTGTTGAAACACAAGTCTGAAGCCTTTGAGCGATTCAAAGAATTCAAGATGGAAGTAGAGAATCAACTTGGTCATACGATAAAGGCTCTTCGTTCTGACCGAGGTGGAGAATTTCTTAGTAACGAATTTCTAAATTATCTTGTAGAGCATGGAATATTATCACAGTGGACTCCTCCTGCAACACCCCAATTAAATGGAGTAGCAGAGAGAAGGAATCGAACTTTGATGGACATGGTTCGATCAATGATGAGTGCCACTGACTTACCTCTTTCATTTTGGGGACATGCCCTCCTCACGGCAACGAAGATACTAAACATAGTACCTTCTAAATCCGTAGAAAAGACACCATACGAATTATGGTTTCGCAAGGCACCCTCATACGCATTCATGCGCATATGGGGATCTCCCGCTTACGTTAAAAAGCTAGTGGGAGATAAATTGGAAACTAAATCCACTTTGTGCAAATTCGTGGGGTATCCGGAAAACTCAATAGGATACGAGTTCTACGATCCTACTAGACAAACAACGTTTGTCTCGAGGAACGCTCACTTCTTGGAGAAGGATTTCTTGGTTGACAAGAAGGAAAATAACGTAGAACTGGATGAGGTCACTGAAGCTGAAAAGGCCGAAGAGGTCGATCAAGCTTACCCGTCACCACAGGCAGTGGGAGAACATGAGCATGAAAGTGCACCAGAAAGTACACCGATACTTCGTAGGTCAGAAAGACAACGTAGAGAACCCGAGAGGTACTACGGTCTGCTGCATGAGACTGGACAGTCTCTAACCGACCCAAGGACTTACGAAGAGGCTATGCTAGACATAGACTCGGGAAAGTGGCGCGAAGCCATGGAATCCGAATTGGACTCCATGCACTCAAACAAGGTATGGGCCTTGGTAGATCCACCAGTGGGAGTGGCTCCCGTGGGTTGCAAGTGGATCTATAAGCGAAAGCTTGGAGTGAACGGAGAGGTGATTACCTACAAGGCGCGACTAGTGGCAAAAGGATACACTCAAAGACCAGGTATCGACTTTGAGGAGACCTTCTCGCCCGTCGCAATGCCCAAATCCATTCGGATCTTGCTGGCCATAGCTGCGTGGTATAACTACGAGATATGGCAGATGGATGTAAAGACTGCCTTTCTCAATGGGGACATTGATAAGGAGATCTACATGGAGCAACCAAAAGGATATGCATCCAAAGGAGATGAACACAAGGTGTGCAAACTCCAGAGGTCCATTTATGGACTTAAGCAAGCTTCCCGAAGTTGGAACATTCGTTTTGATGATACAATCCAAACTCTTGGATTCATCAAAAACATGTTCGAACCTTGCGTGTACAAGAAGATCAGTGGGAGTACAGTTGAATTTTTTGTGCTTTACGTTGACGACATTCTTCTCATTGGAAACAATGTGAAAGCATTGTCCGAAACTAAAGCATGGTTATCTACACAATTCTCGATGAAGGATATGGGAGAAGCATCCTTTGTACTAGGTATAAGGATCTACCGACATAGATCAAAAGAACTGCTGGGCCTCTCCCAATCCCAGTACATAGACAAAATCTTAAAAAGATTTAGTATGGAAGAATCCAAGAGAGGATTGCTTCCAATGAGACATGGGATTGCACTCTCTAAGTCTATGGCCCCAAAGACGCCAGAAGAGAGAAGCAATATGTCTCGAGTACCATATGCATCCGCGATAGGAAGCATAATGTATGGTATGTTATGTACGAGACCAGACATAGCGTACGCTTTAAGCGTTACAAGTCGCTACCAGTCGGATCCAGGTGAGCAGCACTGGATAGCCGTAAAGGCAATTCTGAAGTACCTGAGAAGGACTAAGGAATTGTTCTTGGTATACGGCGGAGGAGAATTGAGATTGGAAGGCTATACAGACTCGAGCTTCCAATGCGATGTAGACGACTTCAAGTCGACATCAGGATACGTATTCTGCCTCAATGGTGGTGCGGTTAGCTGGAAGAGCTCCAAGCAGGAAATAACCGCAGATTCAACCACCGAAGCAGAGTACATTGCTGCGAGTGATGCAGCAAAGGAAGGTGTTTGGATGAGAAACTTCATCCAGGAATTGGATGTGATACCTAGCATCGCTGAGCCCATTACTATCTTTTGTGATAACAATGGGGCAATAGCGCAAGCGAAGGAGCCGAGATCTCATCAGAAATCCAAGCACGTACAGAGACGATACCATGTGATAAGAGATATCATTGGTAAAGGAGACATTAAGATGGAACGTGTCGACTCAGAAGATAATACGACGGACCCGCTAACGAAGCCTCTGCCTCAAAAGGCATTTGAGAAACATCTGCATAAGATGGGACTCAAGAACATAAAAGACTGGCTTTAGGACAAGTGGGAGATTGATAGAAATAGTGTCCTGCAAGCCAGCTGTATGGCTAGTATTTATTGTAATAAATGCAGAACTATTCAATTTCGATTAATAAATGCACTTTATTAAATGGTCATCTTTATCTTATGTAATAATTATCTACGCATAAGGATAGAAGTCCTTAGATCACAGGGCTATGGGACAACCCGTGGACTGATCTCTAAGGCCGTGACCTAGAACATATTCAAGAGTCGTAGAATCCAATCGAGATAGGACATCATTGGATTCGGTTAGACTCTCACTGTTGTGTATACTCCGATGAACTGGAGGACGTTGGGGTCCACGAGCGTGACTGGGATAGTCGATACACATAAGTGGGTGGCACACATAAGTGGGTGGCTTGCTGGGATGGCAAGCGCACTGAATACCCCAATTAGGAAATAACTCACCATGGAAGCGGTAGTCGCATATTGGGGTTGAAGTTATTCCATATTTATAATAGTATACGAGGAACAATCCCTAACTACTTGAGATGATAGGGTTTATCTGGTGCGAGAACGTCTATACTTTGATATGAGTTCCGACTGACTGGGGATCGCCAGAAAGTCTCTGTGGACTCATGTTGGGTATAGAGGAACTCGTATGCAGATTCATATCATCAACAAAGGATCCATTGACCCGACTTGATAGGTTGGGAAATTCTCCTATGGATTTCTGTGAGAAATTAATTCTGGTAAAATCCTTGGCCAAGGTATCTGACGACTTTATGTAAGTAGCTCATAAAGATTAAGTCAAAGATAATTTATTTCGAGACCAGAGTACATAAGGTCAAGACAAAAGAAAAGGGAATCCGATGAAAGACCATACCCTTAAGTCTCGACTGGGAGATTGATCGATGGAGAGATTATGTCGTATATGGAAATTATAAATGATAAAAGGTTCACTGAATTAATTCACCAGTGATTGGGCTCCATGGGCTTGTGGCTGGACATCGACCGTGGAGTGTGGGAGAATTCCCAAATTGGCAGGGGTGCTAATTTTGGAATGGTCAATCGACAGAGTGTTCGATTGATTTAGAGTAAGTCTTACTCGAATAATTAAATAATATTTAATTATAACCCACGGCCAATTATGTGGTGAACCTACGGGGGCATACACAATACACAAAGTAGCGAAAGCGAGGAAATAAGAATGACCGAGTCGACTGGGTCGACTGGGTAGAAAAATCGACTGGGTCGATTATATTGGGTGGGTCGACTGGGTCGACCCAATTGGAACAAAATGGGATCCAATTGGAATTGGATCAGGATCATAAATTAAATTGGAATTTAATTTGTGGATTAATTAATTAAGTTGGATTTAATTAATTAGAAAGGAATTTAATTAAATGGGCTTAGAGTCTGATTTAATTAAATGGGAGATTAAGTTAATTAATTGGGCTATTTAATTGGGAGATTAAATTAGGCCTGGTCAAATTAATTAACTGGGCCATGAATAAATTAGGAGACTTGGTCTTCTAATTAAAGAGGGCCATGGCCCATGTAGGAGAGAGAAGACCTAGTCCTAATAGGACTAGGTTAGGGAGATAACTATAAGTAGGTATCTTATAGTTATTTTTCACACAACTCCTTAAGCAAAAACTGAGCAAGAGCAAAAATTCTCTCCCCTCTCCCAAGCTATAGTCGACCGAACCCATTCTTCCCTGTGGAAGAATTTTTCATTTTTCGACCTTGTTCCAAATCGTTCCTAATTCCTAGTCTATAATATATCTTGTGTTCTAGCTGATCAAGATATATTATTTTCGTGATATTGTGGTGTATCAACTCGTAGAGGCGCAACACGTGGGGCGCTCCTGAGAAGCCTGGATCGATTTTGCTGGAGCAGAATTCAGAGCTCGCTTTGCTAGCCGAGGATTTGCAAGGAGACAGGTATAAACAAGAAAACTTATACTGTCGTTTATTTATATTCATATATATGTAACTAGAGAATATCCTGGCAAGATTCCTTAAGAGGCCCTAAAAGTTTTTATATTCCGCTGTGCCTAGGGCTGTTTATCTTACCGAATCCCAACAATCAGGTAGTATGATGGGAACATATTCTTCATTCTTTCTAACATTTAACTTCTGTAAATCAGTAGACAGATCTTGATTAACACTTTGATTCTTTTCAGAAGATTGACTTGGCTCATCAAATACTATATGAATAGATTCTTCTATTAGTAATGTTCTTTTGTTAAAGACTCTATAAGCTTTACTAACATTAGAATATCCTACGAAGACAGCTTCATCAGCCTTTTCTACAAATGCAGTAAGGTGATTTTTCCCATTATTTAAAACAAAGCATTTACAACCAAATATCTTAAAGTAATGAATGTTTGGCTTCCTGTTGTTCCAAACTTCATATGGAGTCTTGTTTTGGTGCTTGTTGATCATGCATCTGTTTTGGGTAAAACATGCTGTGTTTGTTGCTTCTGCCCAAAATCTTTGTGGCAGCTTAGCTTCAGCTATCATGGTTCTGACAGCTTCCTTTAGTGTTATGTTTCTCCTTTCAGCAACACTATTCTGTTGAGAGGTTCTAGCAGCTGAATACTCATGATGTATTCCTTTGATATTACAATACTCTTCAACAGTAGAGTTTGTAAACTCTGTCCCTCTATCTGATCTGATCTTCAATATCTTTATGCTTTTCTCATTCTGGATCAGTTCCATCAGATTAGTAAGATGTTCCTTGGTTTCACTTTTCTTCTTCAAGAATATCACCCAAGTATATCTTGAATAATCATCCACAACAGCTAGGCAGTATTTCTTTCCACCATTGCTGACTGGATCAATGGGTCCAAATAAGTCCAAGTGTAGCAGCTCCAATATTCTTCCAGAAGATTGATGCTTTTTGCTTTTGAATGATGACTTGATTTGTTTACCCTTCTGACAGGCGTCACAAAGCTTGTCTTTGCTCATGACTGTCTTTGGAATTCCTTCTACTAGATTATTCTTGATTAGTCTGTTGATGGTCTTGAAGTTTAAATGATTCATCCTTTTGTGCCATAGCCAACTAACTTCACTTGGTGTTGATGCCACCAAACAAATGTTTGAATTCTTGTCAGCAGAATTCCAGTCGACTATGTAGATATTTCCTTGTCGTCTTCCAGATAAAATTACCTTCTTTGTACCAATCTGTTCAACGTAGCACTTATCTGTTGAGAAGATGACTGAATATCCTTTGTCACAAAATTGACTTATGCTCAGCAGATTATATTTGAGGCCTTTAACATATGAAACGTCAGATATCTCTATGTTTCCTCTAATCAGTCTTCCTTTAGCTTTAATCTTGCCTTTTTTGCTGTCTCCAAAAGTAATCTTTGGACCATCCACAGCAACAGCATCAGTCAGCTCATGTATGCTTCCACACATGTGTCTTGAACAGCCACTGTCCAAGTACCAAATTTTCTCTACTTTACTCCTACTCCTAATCCTAACCTACAAAACAAAATAAAATTGTTTTAGGTACCCTTATTGAGAGGGTCCTGAAGGATTAGTTCCACCTTTGACAACCCAAGATGATGAAGTCTTAGGCTTCTTAGGTTTCTGAGTTTCAACAGGAGTATGAACAGCTTTGCCTTTACCACGTTCATCAGATTTATCATATTGTTGATGATCAGCATGATAAGGATAATGTTCAAATGCAGAGTAAGATGCATGATATGGGGGATATGCATGCATTGGATGAGCAGGGTAAGGTGCATAGTAAGTTGGAAATTGAGGTGCATGATACATAGGAGGATATGCAGCAGGTTGCACATAATAAGACTCATTTCCATACCAAGCATTTTGATTTTTCTTGTTTTTATGCTTCTTTGGTTTACTAGATGATTGCTCATTAACAGACGACTTAGTTTTATCACTAGTCTGATTAGTTTTAGTCTTGTCAGAGGACTTCCTAGGACTCTTCTGTTTAGACTTACTAGTCTGTTTTTCTACACTAGGCTCTTTGCTCTTTTTAGCCTTAGGAGTTTTCGTCTCCTTTAATACTTTCTCAGGTGAAGCAGGTTTAGTAGTCTGAACATACAATATGACCTTACTATTGTCAGCTGATATGAATTTTTCAGTATGGTTCAGTTCTAACTTATCCTGATCTAAAGGTGTCTTCTGTTTACTAGATATGTGAGTGGATGCAACAGATGACTTCTCATGAGACTCAATAACTTTCTCAAGTTCCATGATTTTACCCTTATAAACTTCACATTCAGCTTTCATAGATTCATGTTCTTGCTCAAGCAGTTTATATTCAGTTGATTTTCTTGGCTTTTCAGCTGTGAGTTTCAGTGAATTATTTTGCTCTTTCAGCAATATCATCTCTTCCTTAAGCTTTTTAAATGCTTCAGCAATAGTAGTATTGTTAAACATCATTTGTTCAAATGAACAAAATAATTCATTTTCAAGAGGAGTTACCTCATCATCCTCAGAGTTATCAGATTCCTTAGCCATCAGGCAGAGAAGAGCAGGACTCTCTTCATCAGAGGACTCTTCATCAGAAGTGTCTGAATCTAAATCAGAATCAGATGAGTAGACAGCAGCTGGCTTTTCTGCTTCTGCTACCATCGCTTTTCCTTTCTGATGTTTTCTTTCTTTTCTGATTCTCTTTTCTTCTTCCGTATACTTCTCAGCTTTAGGGTATGGGCAGTTTCTGATGAAATGACCCAGTTTCCTGCAATTATAGCACATCATTTTGGATTTATAGGAATCCTTATCCTGAGAAGAAGAAGTAGGGTTAGAAGTAGAAGCATTGTTATATTTGTTCTTCATTTTTCGTCTGTAGAACTTTTTAAAGTTGTTCATCAGCAATGCAACGTCTCCAGCAGTGTACTCCTTTTTGTTGAGTAGTGTGGCTTCATCAGATGAGTCCACATCTTTGCTTTTGTGAGCTGGCCTTCTTGGATTTTCAGCAGCAACAAGTGCAGCTGTGGGACTTGAAGTTGAGGTTTCTTCAACACCCATTCTCGGCAGTTTATACTCATACGCCTTGAGTACGGAGAACAGCTCTGTAAGATAAATCTTCCCCAGATCTCTTGATTCTTCCATGGCTGTCACCTTCATGTTGAACTTGGGAGGCAGGGCCTTCAGTACTCTGACGGTGATCTCCTTGTCAGTGAAGTTCTTTCCTAGCTTTAGAACTTCATTGAGGGTTCTGGTGAATCTAGTGTCCATCTGATCAATAGTTTCTCCAGATTTCATCTTGAAGTTGTCCAGCTTCTCCAAGGCAACACTGAGCTGATGCTCTTTGATGGCGTCGTTTCCTTCGCTCATGTCACGAACCTTGTCCCACATTTCCTTTGCAGTTTTGCAATGTTTGACTTTATCAAACCGATCATTATCCAGGGCTTTGGTCATGATGAAATGACCAACTTTGTCCAGATTGAACAGCTTTATTTCTTCGGCTGTCATCTCTGTTAAATCTTTTTCCACCACTAGTTCAGCTTCATCAACTATGATAGTCTTGGTGAATTTGAATGGACCTTTGATGATACATGTATACATGTTGTCATTATAGGCAGCTAAGAAGATCTCCATTCTGATCTTCCAATCTTCAAACGACATACCAGCAATGTGGGGAACATGGCTGATACAGTCCATTTTTCAAAAAGTTTTAATTTTTCAAAAAGATACTCTTTTGAAAAGTTTGAAAACCTTTGAAAAACACTTGGATCCAGCTCGTTGATCAGGCAGCTGATTCTAATGAACCACCTGCTCTGATACCACTTGTTGGTCCCAAGTGGTCAGATGAGGTCTAGAGGGGGGAGGGTGAATAGACCTCTTCACTTTTTACAATTTTTAACTTTAAAACCTTTTTGATAACTTAAACAGAATAAGCTGTTATCAACAGTAGGTTCCTCTGCTGATCGCGAACAAATCTTTGAACAGCTTCGTAGACCTCTAAACAGATAGTTACTTAGCTGATTTTGTCAAAATCAGTTTTAATACTTAGAGTACTTGCAGCGGATTTTCAATGTGTTTTTCACAAGTATCCTCAGTAGTTTGAAAAATGTTTCCCCGGTTTTATAAACTCCTTTTAAATCTTTTTCAAACAGTTAAGTAAAGTGTTTTATGCAGTCTTGAAATATGCAAGTAAAAATGCAAGTAAAAACTCAAGTAATTTTTATAGTGGTTATATGGATGTGAATATCCTTTAGTCCACTCTTCCAAGTCACAAAGATCTTGGGTTATACTAGAAACACAAAGTAACCAGTACACTCTGCTTACGCCTAACAACAAATGAACAGGCCGTAAGTGCGCAGTAAGAAATCACAAAGAAATCCTACTCTCTGAAGTAATATCACTCACTAAGATGGATATCTACTTCTCACAACACTCAGTTTTACAAATTCACTCAGAAGATGTGTTTAGCTTTGTTCTTCAACTTCGCTTTTCGTCAACAAATGACTAAGCTGACGAGTGAGCTGTTCTTGAGACTTAAAGAGTTCTGCTTCGAAAATTTCTCAGAGATTGTGTTGTTATGTTCTCTTCGTCTCTTTCAGCTATTTATACTTGAGGTTTGAAAAGTGTCCGTTGAAGAGAGACAGGATTCAAATTCCTCGAGTATTGGTCCTTAATTTCCGCGAACGGCTCTTTTGCAGTCTGTCCGTACTGTCAACAGTACTTTTCTGCAGGCAGCATTAAATGCACCTAGCTGATGCGAAGCATTTCTTCAATCATTTGTCTTTAATATCCTTGTACTTCAGCATTTATTACTTCGAGGGGCATTTATTACCGTTGGGAAGACTTTATGATCCTTTCCACTTGGCTGACGGAAGTGCAAGTCTGATGGCGAACAAAGCTGATCTCAAACTTGAACAAATCTGATTTGAGTCGGCTGATCTTCATCAGTCTGATAAATTTCCTTCAGCGGATCAGCAGTCTTTGGACCTTGATTTTTTACTCTTCTGATGTCTTCTTTCCTTAGTCAAAAATATTCTTCACAAGGAACCATCAGCTA
Source organism: Penstemon barbatus (assembly GCA_003313485.2). Classification (NCBI taxonomy): domain Eukaryota; kingdom Viridiplantae; phylum Streptophyta; class Magnoliopsida; order Lamiales; family Plantaginaceae; genus Penstemon; species Penstemon barbatus. The sequence continues at coordinate 58,039,126 of CM064877.1, read as the reverse complement.
AGTTAATCCATACTTAGCAGATTTTGAAGTTTTGGAATGCATCAAAACCTCCCTTATCAAAATGTCTTCAGTGCCCTCATCTTCATCCTTATCCAACACCAAGTGAATAACTTGTATGTATATTTTACTCCATTTATTTCTAATTATATGTCAGTTTTAAAAAAAATAAAATACTTCAAAATACATGTCATTAGAAATTCAAAAGAGATCTAAAATTTTCTTTTGATAATTTTACCATTTCATTTCTCATTAATGATAAAATTAAAAGTTGCAGAGTTTATTTTTTATTTTTTATTTGTATCAAGGATAATCTCGTACCATAAGACTTTTATTCTCCTAAGATTTAGGTAATTAATAATATTCTCAATCCTTATGTAACAACATAATTGACACGTGTTTATTAATAGAGAAAGTAATTAATTTGAAATTCGACTTGACAAAGACTTAATATGAAAGTAATTTGATTGAATTTCATTTTGGTTTGGTTTCAAAAAGTGGTTTGAGACTTGAGAGTTCTCTGTAAATTGATTTTGATAATTTTTAGAATGAAATGTTGAGATATAAAATAATATTAAATAGAAGTAATAGTTAGTGAACTTTGAAAATCGAGATATGATTTTAATTGAAGTTTAATTGTTGGGGTTTAGAAGAAACAAGTAGATGATAAATGTCAAATTAATAAATTTATAAGTGTGATAGAGAGATGATAAATATCAATAATATTCTCATGTAAGATCGTGTAGGTTTTCAATTTAAACTGGAACGAATTTAAACTTATATATCTTCACTAAACGAGGATTAACTCGATTTGAGTAATATAAAACTCAGCCAAACTACTTCCGTACATAACACGTAGTTTCTAAGTAATCTTCAAAAAAGTTTAAATTTAATCATTTTTATATGAGAAATTATTAAGTATAACATCTGCACCACGTTATCAAGCACGCGTGATGCAGACGATCAATAAAATTATTAGTGAAAATCTACATCATCTATATTCTGGGTAATGTGAACATGAATGTAAAATACTATATTCTAAAAGAACATGAGGTGACGTGGAAGCTCACTCTACATGTAATAATTACATTGATCAATTGTACCATGTATACTTAATATCGTGGTGAAACGATTAATTTGTATATATTCAATACTTCTTTAATTTTTTTTCCTATGTCAACATCTGACCGTATCATTATCATGATAGTGTGGTGCAAACTTGTGGTACATATAAATGTTTTATCGAGTACAATTTTATCCATGATTTTAATTACATTCATTCTATATCGATGAAAAATATTCATAGGGTTAAATGATAAATATATGTGCATATGATGATAAAAAATTATTCTCTCATACACACTTGTCCTTATCACTCATCCAACACCCCTAATGAATTAAATCCACTAGGGTATACACAAAATTTCCTTGTAACTGTAGACAAATGTGAACATGTATTTGAAAATCAAGATAGATGCTGCTCATATGCAATGTACAAATTCCAAACAAAGACATATCCGATTTGTTAACTAACATTAACAAATTCAAATTTTAAAAATATTAGAAAATGAAATGTTCTTAAAAACATATCATTTAGAGAACAACTCTGTGCAGTTTACATTACATCACGTAGCATCAAAGTTTTCTTAAATCATTTCTATACAAGAAATTATTTAGTATAACCTCTGTACCAAGTCATCAAATGCACGTGGTATAGCAGACCAATGAAATTATTAGTGAAAATCTACATCACCCATAATCTGGAGTAATGTGAATACAAATTTAAAATCATATATTCTAGAAGAACACGAGGTCACGTGGAATCTCACTTCACATATAATAATTACATTGATCGAGTGTACCATATGTACTTAATAACATGGTGCAACGATTATTTTGATATATTCAATACTTCTTTGATTTTTTCTATATGTCAACATCGTCGTATGACTATCATGATAGTGCGGTGGAAACTTGTAGTACTTACTATAAATGTTCTATTGAGCACAACTTTACCCGTAATTTCAGTTACATTCATTCTACACCGATGAATTATATCCATAGAGTTAAATGACAAACACATGTGCATATAATGAAAAAAAATTATCCTTTCATATATACTTACTAGCATATACTCGTGCTATGCACAACATAGCATTATATCTTAACTGTTAAAAGTTTAAATTAGCAAACTTCGTTTTTCGGTATAAGCAAAAAGGAATAATTTATCCCTATAAGATATGAATAATGTTCAATTAATTGAGAAAGAATAATTTTTCCCCATATAATCATATAAAAGTTTCACACTGTCTTCCTGACATTTTTAAACATAAAAGATTCGAATTGACAGTACTATAGATTGACCCAATCAATTTGTAAATGTGGCACTTTAACCCCATGTGTTATGATAAGTGTGATATTTTCCCCCTGCGTTATGATAAATATGACACTTCACCCCCTGACACTCCTTTCCCCCCATGATAAATATGACAATTGACTCCCTTATGGGTACTTTGTCTTCTTAAGAAATATTTTTGGTAGTCTCTTAATTTCGGAATGTGTTATACTCTTAGTTGGAAGGAGATAAATTGCTCCTTTAAATTTTTCACATGAGGAATAAAATGCTATTTTTCAAACATAAGGGGAGGGGATCAAACATTATGCGTTTCCCAGAAGATTAAATTTGCATTAACTCATTAAAAAAGTAAGAAAATGATGTATCAAATTCATAAATATGTTATGTTTAAAAGGGAAAAAACGAAGGAAAAACATGAGTAGTTTTATTAAAAAATTTACATTTGGAGAAGGAAAAACATAATGCGAAGAGGAAAAGAATATTACATTCATAACACTCACGTCTTAAAAACAATTTAAAATAATAAAATTGATCATTTAAAACTGAAAATAAAATTAACACATACTGGATAAATTTGAAAAAGAAAATAATTAATGGATGAATGTATTCTTAAAAAAAATTATTGAAAAACCAATAAAGTGAATATCAATAAGTCGGACTATTTTCTCTGGTCTTTCGCCATATCTATATAATTTTAGCTTTTGGTTAACATTTTTATTTTCCAAACTATCAATGTTCATATCTATAATTTGACTGAAAACCTATAAAAAAAACATCGATATGAATGATTTCAACATAAAATATGATCTTAGTATTTGAAAAATTCAATGATTTATATTTCAAAATAATGCTACCAACCGGAAACTTACAATTCATTTAGTAGAGTTGATCTTTGAGACTTAAACTCCCGAAAATGATATTTCACTGAAATCTCTTTTGTGTTAAAAAAAAAAAAAGCAATTAGATCAAAAGATGTCTAAAACCCCAATAAAAGAAAAAAAATATAGAGAAACTTAATAAATTTAATAATCGAAAAAAGGGATATGAAATTTAAACAATGTGCAAAGGCATGAAGAGTGTTATTCTGAGCAAAAGTTCAATACATTCAAACACGAACCTGAAAAAAAAAAAAAAAAAAAAAAAAAAAAAAAAAAAAAAACATGGTTAGTCTATAATGTAAAAGAAAGAAAAAATATGAAGAAAAAAAGTTGATTAAATAATTGAAAAAAAAAAGGGATATGAAACTAAATAATGAGCAATGACATGACCAATTTTCTGAGCAAAAGTTTAGTTTAAGGTGTTCATATTTATAATGAACTTATCTCTATTCAAATACTAATTTCCGTAATTAAGGATAACTATTTTGGAGGCATGATTTTAGCGTATCAATTAAGTATTAGTTAATATATTTTTAAACTAAAATTGACTTCAAATTGGAAATTCCTTCAATCTTAACACGTGCATTTTTATAGTGAATGAATTAAATTCCTATTCCATTTATATTTCCTTCTTAAAGTAAACTATTTTGGTGGCATAATTTTAGCATATCCGTTAATAAGTTATAAAATAATATTGAACCAAAATCAATTTAAATCTGAAAAATTTTCAAATTGTAGATAAGATATTACCCAATCATTAATTATTTAACAATAAAAAAAACTTTAAATTCTAAGAAAAAAGAATTGAGTCAAAGTTTCATGATTTGGGTCAAAAGACCATTCTCCTATATATATAGATATATAAGATGATTCATCAAGCACTCCCGATGAATTGAATCCACCAGGTAGGCACAAAATTTCCCTATAATTTCATTGTAGAGAAAATGTGAACATGTATTAGAAAATCAAGAACTTAGATACTGTGCAATGTACAAATTCCATAAAGTCACACACATATCCTATTTGTTAACTAACATTAACAAATTTAAATTTTAAAAATATTAGAAAATGAAATGCTCTTAAACACACATACTATCATTTAGAGAACAACTCCATGCGGTTTACATTTCTTAAAAAAGGTACAAAGAAGAAATAGTTATATAACCAGAACTGCAGATACATATAGAATTACTAAACGCGGATATGCGCTAAATATGCAAGAAGAGCATTTATTCTCAACCATAATATGCATATATATACTATACTAAAACAATGGGCCTTCAGACATCTGAAGGGACTTTAAAAAAGTTGTTCTCCTTCAAACTTTCAACAGTTTCTCTAATGCTTTCTTTAAGAGGAGTGAATTTAACACCAAGACTTTTTGCTCTTTCATTTGAGACATTGTATGTAGGGGCAAATGGCTTGTCGTCGGAACTCCTGGAAAGACAAAAAGTACAATTGAGGGTGTTTTATACTAAAAACTAGCTCGAGAGATGCAGAACACAAGAAATCATATTCAAATAAGAATTACAATGAAAGGCATTATGTAAATAACTATATATTTAGCACCCTTCCTGCAGAGTACCCTATAATTAATGTTACTTAACCGAGATTTAAATAGATATCAAGTTAAGCTAAATAACTAAAAAGGAGCAGTGAAAACTAATAAGAATTAAGTTAATCAGATTGAGAACATACTTCTCAGGGAGTTTAAAGGTAGGGTAGAGTTCTCGCAATATTTTGACGATCTCAGAGTGATGTGCCGTTCTCTCCACCATAAGATACCTTCCATTAGCCGAGGGAGTCTCATATGCTAAAATATGTGCATCTACAACATCTTTCACATTCACAAAACCCCATGTTTCATTTTGGAAAGTTTCAGCACCTAAAAATCCCAAGAATGGCGAGGTTAAATTAACAACTTGGAAGTTCCTCAAATCACATTACACAAATAAAAGACTAAGAGATATATATATACATACTGTATTTATAGAGGAGAAAAAAATAAAGTTCAAACTGGATATGGTTTGACTTACCATTAACCAAGTTCAAAATATTAGCACAGCTCGTGTTAAGTATTGGTTGCAGTAGGGGACCAAGGACCGAGGCTGGGTTTATGGTAACCATATCAATACCTTTCTCTTTTACGAATTTCCAGGCAGCATCTTCAGCAATCGTCTTTGACAGCAAGTACCAGAACTGGTAGAAGCAACATCACAAATTAAAATTGTTGTAAAAAGAACCTTTACTTTGGTGTGCCCAATTTAAATGAACAAATGGCCAGAACTATAGACATTAACTGTGAACTAACACATTCACATCAGTTCAGAGAGAGGAGAAAGAAGAGGGAGACAAAAGGACAGGGAACATAGATGCTCAATAGGATGAAGATAAATTCAAAATTTAGGCAAGAATTTGATATTCCAAAGGAGAACATATGAATGTTAGTATTAATTAGATATCCACTAATTAGAACTGCTGCAACATGAGTTAAAATTAATTTATTTAAGAAATGTAGATGTAGGTAGGAGTAATAATAAGGAGATTACATGCATATCTTCCACTAACACAATTAATTCAACATATATTGTTCAAATTGAGTGAAAACAGGGGAAACAGGGGAGAGGGAGGAATAGAAAATTACATACCTTATTTTTTATGCAATAATCATTGTCAGACCACCAAGACTCATCAACATACGCATCCTCATTTAAAGGCGTACCATTAAACGAAACAGCAGCTTCAGAAGATGTCAAAACGACCCTTTTCACAGACGGCGTTTTTGCAACGGAACCCAGCACATTTAGCGTTCCCTTTAGTGCAGGATCAAGCAATTCTGACTGTGGATCCTTAGTTTCAAAGAAAAAAGGTGAAGCCATGTGAAAAACACCTTCACAACCATCAACCAAAGAATCAAAGGACCCAGGTTCCAATAGATCTGCTTGTATCAGTGTTAGTCTTTCCTTAGCTCCATCAAGTGCGAGTAAATGTTTCGTTTCTCTAGGATCATCTACAAAAATACAAAATAAAAATCATACTCCAGTATAATAATAATAATAATTATGAATTTTGAAGGGTTTATTAGAAATCAAGGGCCTGACTTTGATTACGAACGGAGGCCTTGACATTGTAGCCGCGTTGGAGCAAGCATTTGACGAGCCATGAACCTATGAACCCTGATCCACCTGTTACAGCAACTGTACTCATTCTTTTCTTATTTCAAACGATTTGATTTTTTTGATTTTTTTGAGTGAATGAGCCAGAGAAGATATACAGTGAGTGAGTGAGGGTAATTACTAATTATGGTTTAGATTTTTATAACTGAAAGAAATTTTTACGTTACGACATGCAATTAAGACCCTTTTTATAGAGAAATTATGTAGTACAACCGCTGCACCACGTCATCAAGTACACGTGGTGCAGCCCACCAATACACTTGGGGCATGTGGACCCATGTTCTGGCAGTGTGAACACAACTTTCTGAACCCCTATTTTTTTGGAACATGGCCAGAACATGGGGTGATGTGGATTAATAATCCACATGTCCCATGTGTATTGGTGGACTGCATCACGTGTACTTAATGACGTGGTGCAGCGGTTGTACTACATAATTTCTCCTTTTTATATTGTTCGTCGACTAAATCTTTTTTTTTTTTTTCTGGTTCTAGATATATACGGCGGTTACGGCCCACGCCGAATCATTTACACGTAGATGGATCCCACGCCTAATCATTGACACGTAGATGGATGGATAACTTTTGTTTTTGGTTGGATAACTACGGGAGGCTGTAAACCTAATCCTAATCATAATCTTAATCCTAATTCGTTGAGATTCACCTAATTTGTTTGGAAAAGTGTTCTAGCATGACCCCAGCCCTCTTCCCCATACGAACCATCTCAAAATGAATAGTTACTACATTACCTCTTAATTAAATTAAAATCCCCCTCTCCCATTTTTCTACATTTCCCCTCTACCTAAATAATTAAATACTTATTTACTTAAATATCTTTTCTTTATACTAAAATTTAACATAACATTTTATGAAAATAAAATAATTAATTTTGTGTATTCACTAAATAAAACTTCCACATTCTCCACTCACTCAACCATTGACGTATCAAAATTGTATGAAAGTCTCGTCCTGTAACAAAAAAATTCAATTTTTTTTACGAGTTTTACGGAGGGATTAATGATATTACGAGATTTAATTCTTCATTTGAGGTTATTTGTGATCAAAAGTATCCAATTTCAGTAATCATCGATTTACGGAGGGATTAATGCTAGTGTTTTTTAAACCGGACCGGAGATAGAACAGGCAACCCAACTGGTTAATGATTTTATTGGTCTAACCAGTTTGACCAGTGGGTCAACCGTTATAACCGTAATAATTATAGCTATATTTTAAATAATTATATGATTGAACTAAAATACACAATATTGAAAATATAATAAAACAATTTTCAACATATATTTTGGACCAAGAAATTCAATCTATATATGTATTTTAATTTATCTAAACTTTACAATATTTATTCTTTATTTAAATTCAACAAATGTCATTCATTAGTTTCTGTCTGTGTTACTATTCTTCTTGGGCCTATTTACCTTAAGGAGCATAAAATTGAATAATAATGTGACATAAAAACAACACTTTGATGGGCTTGGACCTATTTTAACATTAAGTGAAAAAACCCTAATATTTCCCCCACCCCCGTTGCTTTCTCTACCAAGCAACCATTTTTTTCATATATCATACTTTTCACTCTTCTTACCTCCTTATCTCCGCAAGCAAAGCATCCCACCCACCTATTTTTTCTCACATTTTTTTTTGCAATCCATTTCCCAATTCCCCTCTTCTTCTATCTTATCTTCTAAAAGTACTATTTGATCATTCTTATGGATATTATACAATTACACAAATTATTAGTTATCAAGTCAGCTTTAGGCACAAATCGAAAATCATTAAAGTGAAAGGAAAGGGAAAAAAAAAACGAAAAAATAAGGAGAAAAGAAAGAACCGCTGGTTCATCCGGTCGAGCGGATGTCAAGACAACCCTTTTAACACTTCAGGTGTTCTAGGTTTTCCGTTGAAAGAAACTGCAGCTTCGGAAGATGTCAAGACAACCCTTTTAACAGACGGGGTCTTCTTAACAGAATTAAGCACATTTAGTGTCCCTTTTAGTGCAGGATCCAGCAAATCATCCTGTTGAAAATGAAAGCTGACTTGAGTACATATTGGGCAGTTAAGCAGTGCACGGAAATATTGGTATACCAACCAAAATCTATAAACAAAATTGTCTCCTATTCAGTTAAGCAGAGCACGAAAAGCTTCAAATGAGTACACATATTTGGGCAGTAATCAAATTATTTTCCAGTAAACAGAGGGAACCAATAGAAAAACCACCAGCAACAACACTTGGTCCTAATTATAAATCAACAAGCTACAAAACAATACCCTTAACATGGACCAAAATTTCCATACTTTTCCACCAAAAAGTTTGTGTCTGAATCAAGTATACAGTCGTTATTACTTCAATATGTGTCACAGATTAACAACTTTTCCAAATGATTCCCGAGAATGTTATCGAAAAGTCTCTAATATTTTGCTGACAGTACCACGACAACGAAAGTTTAATCCATGACCCTCGGGCCTATTCCCATAGACACGCACAATAGCTACTAACTACATAAATATTTTGGGTAATGGGAAATCAATTTGTATACCTGTGGATTATTGGTTTCAAGGAAAAAAGGGGAGGCAGTGTGAAAAACACCTTCACAGCCCTCAACCAAAGCATCAAACGATCCTTCATCCAATAGATCTGATTTAATCAATTTCAGTCTCTCCTTAGCTCCATTAAGTGCAAGTAAATGATTCGTCTTCTTAGGATCATCTGCAAATTCCAGAAAATATTACAACAAACCCACATCATCAAACAATGGAAAAAACACAATAAAAAGTTGGAGATAGATAACAAATCGAAAGAAAACTGACCGGGATAACGAACGGAAGCTTTGACAGTGTAACCCTTCTCAAGCAAGAATTTGATGATCCATGAAGCTATGTAACCCGACCCTCCAGTTACAGCAACAGTCTTCATTTTCAACGCTCTATTGATTTCTGAGATATATCGAATAGTGTGTGTTTTAAGTGTGAGATGGGCTTGTGTATTTATGGATGATGGATTCAAGCTGAATTGATTTTTAATAGATCCATTATTGATTTGAATATGACAAGTGGGTCCAAATCCATTCATTTGGGTGTGTATGGATGGGTTTTGGCCCGGTCTCGTCAAATGAGTTTTCGCCAAACCCATATAACCATAAAAAATCTATTCAAAAACTCATACTCAAACTCTTCAAACATTTAAAACATTGATTTGACACCTATCACCTACTTTTTCCCCTAAATCCCAACATTCAAACCCAATCCAAGTGGAGTTTCAACTTATTCAAACCACAAAATCCAAGAGTCAAAACTCATCCAAATGAAGTCTCAAAGGTTTCATCGAAACCACTCAAACCAATTTTTTTAAAACGAGACTCGCGAAACCGAGCCAAAACCCATCCAAATAGACCCTTAGTGACCGACCGCGCATTTAGTGTTTATTGACCCGAATTATATGACCATTGACCACATATGTGGTGCAACAACATACTCTCAAAACATTGGAGTTTTTTTTTTTATATTTGTCGTTTGGGACAACTGGATATAAATAAAGGAATGTCATAAATAGTTAGTTTTTTAAATAAAAATTTTAAAAATATTCTCTTAATCAAATAATTTTAATATTAATTTTATATTAAAATCATAAAACAACAAATAAAAGTAAACAATTTTTGTTTTAAAGTGACAAATTAAAAAAAAATTGGAAGGAGTATTAAAATTGCCATTTGTCCAAGAATGTCAATTGAATTTCACCTAAGTTTTCGTTTTAATATGATGATATTGTGTAGGAGATTTAATTACATGAAATACATAGAGAAAACAAAAAAAATATAAATAGTATGTTTGGTTGTCTAGGGAAATGTCCGAAATTGAGGAAAATATAGTTTTAATTTTTATACGTGGTGATTAGTTAGGAGGAAAGGAAGTTATTAATTTTTCTAAACTTTTATTGCAGGCAAATTTATTTAAAAAAAATTCCTACCAATTTCATAGGAAAATAGAGGAAATTTTTTACTTTCTAATATGTAGTTATTTTTTGTTTTACTCTATCATAATTATATCTATAATATTTTTGTGAGTATGTCTAATTTAGTAATACATATAAACTCAACTAATATAAATGTCTCTAATATTTAAGAATTGATATAAATTTGCGACTAAAATATATACAATAGAGTCAAATTAATTCGTAATAAAGCTACACATTAACAATATTTTTTGGGTTATCTATTTTAAGTTATATTAATGTATTTATTCATTAATGTTAGTTTTAATCGATTCCATAACTAATTTCTTACTCTAAATTTGCTAATCATTATTATGACAATTTTGATTTTATGATCAACTTTTAGTATATTTTTTGTGTCGAAAATATTCATAATCAACAAAGATGTTAATAAAAATATATAATTTTTTTAAATTTTTTTGACAATTAAATATATGTAAGAAAAATATTTTCTTGATAACCAACCATGTGCAGGCAAATCAATTTAGTTTTCTTTTTCTTTTTCATCATTTTTTCCACATTTTCTTGACAACCAAAATGCTAAACTAAAATAATATATGTTCAAAATCTTTAGCTAACCAAAGCACACAATAAAATCGAATTTTTGATGAATGGATCAGGTCATTTTTAAGATAGTTTAGGCTAGAATCACCTTACAGCTTCTAGATTAATTAAGGACCCATAGACTTCATGTGCTGATAAGTTTATTGCTAATGTTATTTCTAACAAGTCATTTATAACTCAAAATTTAAATTATAAGTTTTTTCAAAAAATTGAGCTTCAAGGAAATTCTTATAATTTATGGAACTCTTAAATGTTTAGGTTTGAACTCTCAAATATAAGAGTCCAAAGTCAAGTGAAAAATCGTGAAATGAAGGAAAATACAATACCTTTTATATTTTCTGATAGAAATATAAAGTAAGAATCTTAAACTATAAATAAGCTATGTAAATGCAGAATAAAAAGTAAGAATGTATAACACTTTTTCATCCCTTCAATTTTAAAATAAGAAGTTGAACTGTAGATAATGAATCTTAATTAAAAACCAAAAATCATACCATATATTTATTCCCAGTGCGTCTTGAAAATTCAAAATTGACAGATGGTCACACGAGAAAGAGAACTTCAAATTTATTACCTCATGTATATGATACATGTGAGTACGTCATTATTTTACAAGATAAAACATTAGTCACTTATCCATAGTTCTACAAAATTTGATATAACTAGAGCAAACCATATAAAGGGATTACAAGATTCCACTTATTAAATTTTATTACAAGTAATGCCACAATTCCAAGTGAATAACTTGTATGTATATTTTACTCCATCTATTTCTAATTATATGTCAGTTTTAATAAAAATAAAATACTTCAAAATACATGTCATTAGAAATTCAAAAGAGATCTAAAATTTTCTTTAGATAATTTTACCATTCCATTTCTCATTAATGACAAAATTGAAAGTTGCAGATTTTATTTTTTATTTTTTATTTGTATCAAGGATATTCTAGTACCATAAGACTTTTATTCTTCTAAAATTTAGGTAATTAATAATATCCTCAATCTTTATGTAACAACATAATTGACATGTGTTTATTAATAGAGAAAGTAATTAATTTGAAACTCGACTTGACAAAGACTTAATATGAAAGTAGTTTGACTGAGTTTCATTTTGGTTTGGTTTCAAAAAGTGATTTGAGACTTGAGAGTTTTCTGTAAATTGATTTTTGATAAATTTTAGAATGAAATGTTGAGATATAAAATAATATTAAATAGGAGTGATAGTTAGTGAACTTTGAAAATCGAGATATGATTTTGATTGAAGTTTAGTTGTTGGGGTTTAGAAGAAACAAGTAGATGGTAAATGTCAAATTAATAACTTTATATGTGTGATAGAAAGATGATAAATATCAATAATTTTCTCAGCTAAGATCGTGTAGGTTTTCGATTTAAACTGGAATGAATTTAAACTTATATATCTTCACTAAATGACGATTGAATCGATTTGAGTAATATAAAACTCAGCCAAACTACTTCCTTACATAACATGTAGTTTCCAAGCAATCTTCAAAAAAGTTTAAATTAAATCATTTCTATATGAGAAATTATTAAGTATAACATCTGCACCACGTTATCAAGCACGCGTGATGCAGACGATCAATAAAATTATTAGTGAAAATCTGCATCACCTATATTCCGGGTAATATGAACATGAATGTAAAATCCTATATTCGAAAAGAACATGAGGTGACGTGGAATCTCACTCTACATATAATAATTACATTGGTCAATTGTACCATGTATACTTAATATCGTGATGCAATGATTATTTTGTATATATTCAATACTTCTTTAATTTTTTCCTATGTCAACATCTGACCGTATCATTATCATGATAGTGCGGTGCAAACTTGTGGTACAAACTATAAATGTTTTATCGAGTACAACTTTATCCATAATTTTAATTACATTCATCCTATATCGATGAAAAATATTTATAGGGTTGAATGATAAATATATGTGCATACGATAGACAAAAAATTATTCTCTCATACACACTTGTCCTTATCACTCATCCAATACCCCTAATGAATTAAATCCACTAGGGTATACACAAAATTTCCTTTCATTGTAGACAAAATGTGAACATGTATTTGAAAATCAAGGTAGATGCTGCACATATGCAATGTACAAATTCCAAACAAAGACATATCCGATTTGTTAACTAACATTAACAAATTCAAATTTTAAAAATATTAGAAAATGAAATGTTCTTAAAAACATATCATTTAGAGAACAACTCTGTGCGGTTTACATCACGTAGCATCAAAGTTTTCTTAAATCATTTCTATACAATAAATTATTTAGTATAACCTCTGTATCAAGTCATCAAGAGCACGTGGTACAGCAGACCAATAAAATTATTAGTGAAAATCTACATCACCCATATTCTGGAGTAATGTGAATACAAATTTAAAATCATATATTCTAGAAGAACACGAGGTCACGTGGAATCTCACTTCACATATAATAATTACATGGATCGATTGTACCATATGTACTTAATTACGTGGTGCAACGATTATTTTGATATATTCAATACTTCTTTAATTTTTTCTATATGTCAACATCGTCGTATGACTATCATGATAGTGCGGTGGAAACTTGTAGTACTTACTATAAATGTTCTATTTAGCACAACTTTACCCGTAATTTCAGTTACATTCATTCTACACCGATGAATTATATCCATAGAGTTAAATGATAAACACATGTGCATATAATGAAAAAAAATTATCCTTTCATATACACTTACTAGCATATACTCGTGCTATGCACAACATAGCATTATATCTTAACTGTTAAAAGTTTAAATTAGCAAACTTCGTTTTTTGGTATAAGCAAAAAGGAATAATTTATCCCTATAAGATATGAATAATGTTCAATTAACCCTCACATGATTTGAGAAAGAATAATTTATCCCCATATAATCATATAAAATTTCCACACTATCTTCCTGACATTTTTAAACATAAAAGATTCGAATTGACAGTACTATAGATTGACCCAATCAATTTGTGAATGTGGCACTTTAACCCCATATGGTATGATAAGTGTGATATTTTACCCCTGTGTTATGATAAATATGACACTTCACCCCCTGACACTCCTTTCCCCCCATGATAAATATGACAATTGACTCCCTTATGGGTACTTTGTCTTTTTAAGAAATATTTTTTGTAGTCTCTTAATTTCGGAATGTGTTATACTCTTAGTTGGAAGGAGGTAAATTGCTCCTTTAAATTTTTCACATGAGGGATAAAATGCTATTTTTCAAACATAAGGGGAGGGGATCAAACATTATGCGTTTCCCAGAAAATTAAATTTGCATTAACCCATTAAAAAAGTAAGAAAATGATGTATCAAATTCATAAATATGTTATGTTTAAAAGGGAAAAAACAAAGGAAAAACATGAGTATTTTTATTAAAAAATTTACATTTGGAGAAGGAAAAACATAATGCGAAGAGGAAAAGAATATTACATTCATAAAACTCACGTCTTAAAATCAATATAAAATAATAAAATTGATCATTTAAAACTGAAAATAAAATTAACACATAGTGGATAAATTTGAAAAAGAAAATAATTAATAGATGAATGTGTTCTTGAAAAATTTATTCAAAAACCAATAAAGTGAATATCAATAAGTAGGACTATTTTCTCTGGCTTTTCGTCATATCTATATAATTTTACTTTTTGGTTAACATTTTTATTTTCCAAACTATCAATGTTCATATCTATAATTTGACTGAAAACCTATAAAAAAAAACATTGATATGAATGATTTCAACATTAGTATTTGAAAAATTCAATGATTTACATTTCAAAATTATGCTACCAACCGAAAACTTACAATTCATTTAGTAGAGTTGATCTTTGAGACTTAAACTCCCGAAAATGATATTTCACTGAAATCTCTTTTGTGTTAAAAAAAAAAAAAGCAATTAGATCAAAAGATGTCTAAAACACCAATAAAAGAAAAAAAAATATAGAGAAACTTAATAAATTTAATAATCGAAAAAAAGGGATATGAAATTTAAACAATGTGCAAAGGCATGAAAAGTGTTATTCTGAGCAAAAGTTCAATACATTCAAACACGAACCTGAAAAAAAAAAAAAAAAGAGAAAAAAAAAACATGGTTAGTCTATAATGTAAAAGAAAGAAAAAATATGAAGAAAAAAATTTGATTAAATAATTGGAAAAAAAAGGGATATGAAACTAAATAATGAGCAATGACATGACCAATTTTCTGAGCAAAAGTTTAGTTTAAGGTGTTCATATTTATAATGAACTTATCTCTATTCAAATACTAATTTCCGTAATTAAGGATAACTATTTTGGAGGCATGATTTTAGCATATCAATTAAGAATTAGTTAATATAATTTTGTGTTTTGGGGTGCAAAGTGTTCATTTATTGTGTTTGTGCAAGTTGTTGATTTGTTCTTAATTAGGGAGTGTTAAGTGCTAATTTTATTTTGGGGGTGCAATGTGCCAAAGATTTACAATAGAATTATCTATTTTACCCTTGAGTTTTTGCTTGAAAATAAAAGAGGGTGCAAAGTTGTTGGATGAAGATGAAGATAAAAGAAGTCAGAAATTAAGGGAAGGTTTTGATGATTTCCAAAACATCATAATCAGCTAAGTATGGAAGCTTAGTACCCTTAGAAGGAATTTTGAACAAGTAAAAGAAGACATCAGAAGAGTTCAAAGTTCAAAGCTCAGAAGACTAGTGATCTCATGCTGGAACAGCGAACAGAAGGGTAGGTCATCAGCCGAGTCAAATCAGATCAGTTCAGTATTTGATCAGCAGAGTACCTATCAGCAGAGTCGTTTTGATCAGCAGAGTAGAAGAGATCAAGAGATTAGTTCAACGGTAATAAATGCACTTAGTGTAATAAATGCTGGAAGAGAAGGGTAGTAATGGCAAATGATTGAAGATATCCTCGTATCAGCAGAGTGTATTTAATGCAGCATTAAATGTGATGGACAGAAAAGTACTGTACACAGTACGGATTGCTGCAGGGAGCCGTTTCAAAAGAGCTGAAGGATGGATTTGAAGACTTGATTTGCTTCAACGGTCATAAATTCAAATCCGAGTATAAATAGAGCAAAGTTCGAAAAGAGAGACACACAACAACAATCAGAGATTTCGATTTTGAAGCAGAAATTTTCTAAGTCTCAAAAGCTCGAACAGCTCACTCGTCTGGTGGAAGTCATCTGTTGACAGAAACCAAGTTGAAGAAAACAGAAAAACATTATCTGAGTGATTTTGTAATAGCTGAGTGTTGTGCGAAGTGAGAATCCGTCTTTGTGAGTGATTCTACTTCAGAGGATAGGTTTTCTTTGTGAATTCCTATTGTGAGCTTATAGCCTTTTCATTTGTTGTCTAGGTGTAAGTGGAGAAATATTGTAATCTTTGTGATTATAGTATAACCCAGAATCTGAGTGATCTGGAAGAGTGGACTAAAGGATTTTTATCCATATAACCACTATAAAAATTCTTTGTGTTATCTTGCTTTCAAGTTTTCTTGCATATTTAAAGTTTGCATATTTAAACACTTTGAATTAACTAAAAGATTTTAAAAGAAGTTTGTAAAACTGGGGAGAAAATCTTTTAAGAACTTAGTCTACTTGTGAAAAACACTTTAAAACAATCCGCTGCAAGTATACTCTTTGAAAAACTAGTTTGCTGTTAAACAGCTAAGTAACTGTCAGAAGAGTGGTCACTCTGCTGTTCAAGATTTGTTCACGATCAGCACAGTCATCTGTTCTTCATCAGCTTAGTCTGCTGACAGAACACTGAAAAGTTTTTAAGTTCAAAAATTTTCAGAGGTCTATTCACCCCCCCCCCCCCTCTAGACCTCATCTGACCACTTGGGACCAACAAGTGGTATCAGAGCAGGTGGTTCATTTGAATCAACTGCCTGATCAACGAGCTTGATCCAAGTGTTTTTCAAAGGTTTTTGAAAACTTTTTCAAAAGAGCATTTTTTTGAAAAATCAAAACTTTTTGAAAATGGAATGCATAAACCATGTTCCCCACATTGCTGGTATGTCCTTTGAAGACTGGAAAATCAGGATGGAGATTTTCCTCGCTGCCTACAATGACAACATGTTCACTTGCATCACAAAAGGTCCATTCAAATTCACCAAGACGATAAAGATCAATGAAGTTGATACCGTGGTGGAGAAAGATCTGAATGAAATGACAGCTGAAGAAATCAAGCTGTTCAACCTGGACAAGATTGGAAGATTTATCATGACTAAAGCCCTGGACAATGATCGGTTTGACAAGATCAAACATTGCAAATCTGCAAAAGAGATGTGGGACAAAGTCAGAGATATGAGCGAAGGGAACGACGCCATAAAAGAGCATCAGCTGAGTGTTGCTCTAGAAAAGCTGGATAACTTCAAGATGAAATCCTCTGAAACCATTGATCAGATGGATACAAGGTTTACAAGAATATTAAATGAAGTATTGAAGCTTGGAAAAACCTTCACAGACAAGGAGATAACCATCAGAGTACTGAAGGCTTTACCTCCTAAGTTCAACATGAAGGTGACAGCAATGGAAGAATCAAGGGATCTGGGGAAGATCTCTCTTACAGAGCTGTTTTCTGTACTCAAGGCTTATGAGTATAAACTGCCTAGGATGGGTATTGAAGAAACCTCAACTTCAGGACCCACAGCTGCACTTGTTGCTGCTGAAAACACCAGGAGACCAGCAAATAGAAGTCAAGATGTGGATTCATCTGATGAAGCATCATTACTCAACAAGAAGGAGTACACTGCTGGAGATGTAGCACTATTGATGAACAACTTCAAGAAGTTCTATAAGAGAAAGATGAAAAACAAATACAATCATGCTGCTTCTACTTCTAAACCTAACTCTTCTTCTCAAGAGAAAGATGATTATAAAGCAAAACTAATGTGTTATAACTGCAGGAAATTGGGACATTTCATCAGAGACTGTCCTTATCCAAAAGCAGAGAAATACACTGAAGAGGAGAAGAAAGTGAGAAAAGAAAGAAAGCATCAGAGAGGAAAAGCAATGATGGCTGAAGCAGAAAAGCTGACTGCTGTCTACTCATCTGATTCAGATTCAGACTCATCTGACGAAGAATCTTCTGATGAAGAAAAACCTGCTCTCCTGTGCCTGATGGCAAAGGAATCTGATGACTCTGAGGATGAGGTAACTCCTCAAAATAATGAACTATTTGATTCTCTAGAGCAAATGATGTTAAATAATACTACTATTGCTGGAGAATTTGTTAAGCTTAAGGAAGAGATGAGCTTGCTAAAAGAGCAAAATAACTCACTGAAACTTAAAGCTGAAAAGCCAAAAGAATCAGTCGAGTATAAACAGCTTGAGCAAGAGCATGAATCTCTGAAAGCTGAATGTGAGGTCTATAAAGGAAAAATCATGGAACTTGAGAAAATTATCGAGTCTCATGATAAGTCAACTGTTGCATCCATGCCTACATCTAGTAAACAGGAGACACCTTTAGAAAAGGATAAAATATAATTGAATCATACTGAAAAATTCATTTCTGCTGACAATAGTAAGGTCATTCTGTATGTTCAAACC
Source organism: Penstemon barbatus (assembly GCA_003313485.2). Taxonomy (NCBI): domain Eukaryota; kingdom Viridiplantae; phylum Streptophyta; class Magnoliopsida; order Lamiales; family Plantaginaceae; genus Penstemon; species Penstemon barbatus. Next base: position 58,020,565 of record CM064877.1, on the reverse strand, counting down.
TCTAAACCTACCTCATCTGAGAAAGTGGTAAAGGAGAAGAAATCTCCTAAGGCTAAAAAGAGCAAAGAGCCTAGTGTAGGAAAACAGACTAGTAAACCCAAACAGAAGAGTCCTAGGAAGTCTTCTGACAAGGTTAAGACTAATCAGACTAGTGAGAAAACTAAGTCGTCTGTTAAAGAGCAAGCTGTAAGTAAACCAAAGAAGCATAAGAACAAGAAAAATCAAAATGCTTGGTATGGAAATGAGTCATATTATGTGCAACCTGCTGCATATCATCCTATGTATCATGCACCTCAATTTCCTAGTTACTATGCACCTTATCCTGCTCATCCAATGCATGCATATCCTGCTTATCATGCACCTTACCCTGCTTATGAACATTATTCTTATCATACTGATCATCAACATGACTTATCTGATAATTATGATGAAAATAAAACTGTTCATGCTCCTGTGAAAACTCAGAAACCTAAGAAGCCTAAGAGTTCAACATCTTGGGTTGTCAAAGGTGGAACTAATCCTTCAGGACCCTCTCAATAAGGGTACCTAAAACAATTTTATTTTTGTTTTGTAGGTTAGGATTAGGAGTAGGAGTAAAGTAGAGAAGATATGGTACTTGGACAGTGGATGTTCAAGACACATGTGTGGAAACATACATGAGCTGACTGATGCAATTGCTGTGGATGGTCCAAAGGTTACTTTTGGGGACAGCAAAGAAGGCAAGATTAAAGCTAAAGGAAGGTTAATCAGAGGAAACATAGAGATATCTGACGTCTCATATGTCAAAGGCCTCAAATATAATCTGCTGAGCATAAGTCAATTTTGTGACAAGGGATATTCAGTCATCTTCTCAACAGATAAGTGCTTTGTTGAACAGATTGGTACAAAGAAGGTAATTTTATCTGGAAGACGACAAGGAAATGTCTACATAGTCGACTGGGATTCTGCTGACAAGAATTCAAGTGTTTGTTTGGTTGCATCTGCACCAAGTGAAGTTAGTTGGCTGTGGCACAAAAGGATGAATCATTTAAACTTCAAGACCATCAACAGATTAATCAAGAATGATTTGGTAGAAGGGATTCCAAAAACAGTCATGAGCAAAGACAAGCTCTGTGACGCCTGTCAGAAGGGTAAACAAATCAAGTCATCATTCAAAAGCAAGAAGCACCAATCTTCTGAAAGGATCTTGGAGCTGCTACATATGGACTTATTTGGACCCATTGATCCAGTCAGCAATGGTGGAAAGAAATACTGCCTAGGTGTTGTGGATGATTATTCAAGATATACTTGGGTGATTTTCATGAAGAAGAAAAGTGAAACCAAGGAACATCTTACAAATCTGATGGAACTGATCCAGAATGAGAAGAGTATCAAAATATTGAAGATCAGATCAGATAGAGGGACAGAGTTTACAAACTCTACTGTTGAAGAGTATTGTAATATCAAAGGAATACATCATGAGTACTCTGCTGCCAGAACCCCTCAACAGAATGGTGTTGCTGAAAGGAGAAACAGAACACTAAAGGAAGCTGTCAGAACCATGATAGCTGAAGCTAAACTGCCTCAAAGATTTTGGGCAGAAGCAACAAATACAGCGTGCTTTACCCAGAACAGATGTATGATCAACAAAAATCAGAACAAGACTCCATATGAAGTTTGGAACAACAGGAAACCAAACATTCATTACTTTAAGATTTTTGGTTGTAAATGTTTTGTATTGAATAATGGGAAAAATCACCTTACTGCATTTGCAGAAAAGGCTGATGAAGCTGTCTTTGTAGGATACTCATCTGTTAGTAAAGCCTATAGAGTTTTTAATAAAAGAACATTACTAATAGAAGAATCTATTCATGTAGTATTTGATGAGCCGAGTCAATCTTCTGAAAAGAATCAAAGTATTAACCAAGATCTGTCTACTGATTTACAGAAGTTAGACATTGGAAGAAATGAAGAATATGTTCCCATCATACTACCTAATCTTAATTCAGCTGATAACTCAAGTGCTGTTCAAAATCACAGTGCTGATTGTCTAACAGACGAGTTGCAAACAACTGACAGACCAGAGACTGTTCAACAGACTACAAATGTTCAACAGACTACTACTGCAACTCCAACAGTAATGTTGCAAGATCAAAACAGAGGACAACATTCAGACCTGCAACCTGATCTCAGATGGCTCAGAAACCATCCACCAGAGTTGGTGATTGGTGATCCATTAGATAGAGTGAAAACAAGAAGAGCTGCTGCACAAGATGCTATGTTTGTCACCTTTCTATCTCAAATAGAGCCTAAGCAAATTGAAGAAGCTCTAAATGATTCCTTCTGGATAGAAGCCATGCAAGAAGAGTTGAATCAATTTGAAAGGAATGAAGTCTGGTACTTAGTTCCAAGACCAAGTCATCAAAGGGTAATTGGCACTAAGTGGGTTTTCAGAAATAAGATGAATGAAGATGGTATTGTTACCAGAAACAAAGCAAGACTAGTGGCCAAGGGTTATTGTCAAGAAGAAGGAATTGACTTTGATGAAACTTTTGCACCAGTAGCAAGACTTGAAGCAATCAGACTGTTTCTTGCCTATGCTGCTTACAAGAACTTCACTGTCTATCAGATGGATGTGAAGTCTGCTTTTCTCAATGGAGAACTGCAAGAAGAGGTATATGTTGAACAACCTCCTGGATTTGAAGTCTATCAAGAAGAGGACAAAGTATATCGTCTGAAGAAAGCCCTCTATGGACTGAAACAGGCTCCAAGAGCATGGTATGATACCCTCTCTGATTTTCTTTTAATTAAAGGATTTCATAAAGGTAAGGTAGATAAAACCTTGTTCACAATTGAATGGGAGAATCATATATTAATTGTGCAAATATATGTGGACGATATTATTTTTGGTTCAACTAACCAACAGATGTGTGATAAGTTCTCCTAGCTGATGCAGAATAAGTTTGAAATGAGCATGATGGGTGAACTTAATTATTTTCTTGGTTTACAAGTCAAACAGCTGCCTGATGGAATCTTTATAAATCAAGCAAAATACACAAGAGATCTGTTCAAGAAGTTTGGTATGGAAACTAGCTCTACTGCTACTATTCCTATGTCTACAAGTCTTCGTTTGGATAAAGATGAAGATGGCAAATCAGTGGACATAACCAAATATAGAGGCATTATAGGGTCACTGTTATATCTAACAGCAAGCAGACCTGACATAATGTACTCAGTTGGAGTCTGTGCAAGATTTCAATCAAACCCCAAGGAATCTCATCTCTTAGCTGCCAAGAGGATACTGAAATATGTTAAAGGCACTCAAGAATTGGGATTGTGGTATCCTAGAGAATCTGGATTTGAGCTTATTGGTTATTCAGATTCAGACCTTGCTGGCTGCAAGATTGACAGAAAGAGCACAACAGGTGCCTGTCAGTTCTTAGGTAGTCGTCTGATCTCATGGATGAGTAAGAAACAAACTTCAGTTTCTATATCTACTGCTGAAGCTGAATATATAGCTGCTGGAGCTTGCTGTGCACAGATACTTTGGTTGAAGCATTAACTAGAAGACTACAATATCAAAATCAGTGGAATTCCAATCTACTGTGACAATACAAGTGCAATATCACTTACTCAGAATACTACAAGTCATTCAAGGACTAAACATATAGAGATCAAGCATCACTTCATTAGAGATCATGTAGAAAAAGGCAATGTTATGATAGAGTATGTTCATACTGACAATCAGATTGCTGATATTTTCACTAAACCTTTAAGTGAAGCAAGGTTCTCAACTCTAAGAGCTGAGTTAGGACTACTTAATTTGGATGCATAAGCTGAGGGGGAACTCATCAGAAGACTGAAGTTCAACAGCTTAGTTATCCGTTATTCTATTCAAGAATTAACTTTCAACAGACTAGTTAGCTTATGGATTCTTAAAGACAGGGGGAACGTGTAAGACTAGCGGTACTTCTGTTCTAAAGATGAAATCTGTTAATGTCAGTTAGTGGAAGTTATATTATCTGAAGATCTGTTCTTAATTCTTGAAGACTGAAGATTATTTTATCTTGCTGGATTGACAAACAGCAGAGGAAGATTACTAGCTATTGGCATTCTCTAGTAATATCAGATAACAGATCACTCGTCTGTCAGATAAGTTAAACTCTACTCATCTGATATCTTATATAAGCATGGTCATAAATCGTATTTTAAGAAACGCGCTTCTATAAGTAACAGATTAGTGTCGATAGAGTTTCCCGCCCATCTGACATTAAAATAATAAAATTGAAATCCGCAACTCCCATCCACACGATTAATAAACTGTCAGATTAGATCAACGTTTCAGATTAATCACGATAACCCAAATGATAGAAACGTATAAAGTCCGATCTAAAACAGTACAGTCGTCTTACGCACTCAAATACTCTCAAACTCTCTAACTCTCAAACTCTCCTGCTTCGAAAGTATACTGTTTTTGCAGATTCCTACTCACTAATCTCAGAGATGGATAAGATTATTGATGGAAGATACCTAAACTACAGCAAATTCCACTTTTCGGGTACTGATCTGATGCGCTCTCTTCTGAAGAAAATCAAAGAGGCATCACTTGTTCCAGTCCTGGAAGCTCATGAAGAAAGGGTCTACTTAGAAGACGTCTATCACTTCTATACGACCAGAAAATTCAACGATGATGAAACTGTGATGACTGCTGTCATCGGTGGTAAGAAAATTGCTGTCTCTGCTGCTGTTCTTTGTGAAATTTACAAGTTAGCAGATAAGGGAGGAGATGTGACCAACTTAGGGTCAGAAAAGGAGGATGAATTTTGGGCAATTTGTGCGAAGAAGGGAGCAAAGATGACTGGAACCCTAATGAAAACTCAGTTAAAGGATGAGTATCAAAGGTTCGCAGACATCATTGCGCAGGTACTGGAATGCTACACAAGCTCACTAGATGGGTTACCCAGAAGAAGGTACTACACCATGGCTTGCATATACTATGGTCTGAAAGTTAACTGGGCTGCTCACGTTTATGAGCTGCTGAGTAATAAAAGGTTCTCTCATGCCATCTTACTCAGTAATCTGTTTGCATCCTTGCAATGCCCTATGGGTGGTGGAAAGATTACTCATGCAAGCAAGGAGTTTAAACTGTATGAACCAGTAAAACAACTGGTGGCTCAACCAAAAAGAAAGGCCACTGGAAAATCCAAGAAGACCCCTTCTAAGAAAAGCAAGAAGGAAGGTCAGACTAGTCAACCTGCTGAACCAACAGCACAGTCTGCGGTTGAGACTGTTTCAGCACTTCCTGAGGATGAAATCTCAGAAAAAGAGATTGAAGACTTTACAAAGGAGATTGAACAGATGGAGACAGGTTCTTCTCCTGAAAGAACAGAATCTGAGGAAGGAATTCCTCTTCAGAGGTTAAAAAGGTTGAGAAAAAGAAGTGAGGCAAGGGGACCTCCTACTGCTGCCAACCCCCCTGCCAAAAGGATTAAAAAGTCAATGGCTAAGAGAAATATCACCTTCTCTGAAGAGCCTGTTGCAACTGTTAGAGAAACAACAACATCAGCTGAGAGACCATTAGTTATTAAAGAACCTGTTGATAAATCTACTGAAGAAGTTGTTTCCACAATTGGAGTTCCTACTACAGACTCTTCTGCTGTAGTATCTGCTGAAGCTGGAGAAGATCAGCAGACTGCCACAACAGGTGAAGGAGAGACACTCCTTCTGCATCCAAACCCTGTTGCTGCAACTCCAATACAAGCAGTTGAAAGTCCTGAATCAAGGAGAAAAAGGACTGGGAAAATTGCAACTTACCTGACTGCTGCAGAAAAGAAAAGTCAAGACGATGCTGAAAAGCAAAGGATAGCTGCAGAAAAGGCAGGAGAAGATAGGCTGAAAAGCCTAGAGTTAAAAAGGCTGGAAGAAGAGGCCAGCAAGATGACTCAAGAGCAGAGAGATGCTGTCGAGGCAGCAGAATTGGCTGCTGTTATTGAAGCAAGCATCAAGGATGCTAATGGAAATCAGCATACTGGTGGGCTAAGTATTGGTGAACAGAGGGATCCAAACAAACCAATACCAGCTATGCCTGCACCAAAGATAAAGCCAAAGAGAAGAGAGGAAATCAGATTAGCCTTAGAGATTGTCAGATATGACCCTGCTATCTTTGAAGAATTTCTCAAGAGGCTAGATGCTGAAAATGAAAGGATCAACCGTCTGACACTCTTCCATACCGAAAAGATCAAATACAACAGATGGAGAGAATTCAGACTGACCAAGAGCCCTGCTGAAATGGCCGAATGGAAAGGCTTCAATGCTGCAGAAGCCTGGGTACTGAAGTGGCTAGAAACTGGATCTTTAATTCAAGCACTTGATTCAGAATTCTTTCTGGACAGGTTGAGGCAAATGATAAGTCACACAGTCAAGGCCGAAGCAAAGAAGATCTTTGAATCTGTTCCTGAGGATTATGATGAATCAGAAGACCTCAAGGAAAGATCCATAAAGTTGGCTATTGCTCAAGCAATGGAGCTTTGGGCAAAGAAATCAAGGAAGTTAAGGGGACAACCAAGCTCATTGGTCCCTCTTCCAAACATCAAACACATTGTCTACGGACCAAATATCAAACCTTATGAGGAGCTGCCTGAGGAACCTTCATCCACTTTTATTCCTCTTGATAATTTTACTTGGATTTCCAACAGGTCAGCTGTGGACAATGAAGGATTGATGAAGACAGTTGAGACTGTCAAGAAGATTATATCCCCTGCTGATAAAGAAAAAGCAGAGACTTCTGATCAACCAGAGCAAAAAGAGGGTACATCAGACCCATCTGATCAGAACAAAGCACAGGGTGATAAGTCTGATGCTGCTGATGATTCCAAGCAAGAAGAAGACATTCCAGCAGATCAGATCAAGGACAAAGAAGTTGCTGCTGAAGGAGATGATCAAGCTAAGGAGAAGGAAAGCACTCCAAGCCATGCTGGTAGACCAGCAGATCAGTCCCTTGCATTAATAACTCAATCAACAGAGCAACTTATCAAAGAAACACTTCCTGCTACATCAGATGTGCCTTCAACTTCTCAAGGTGCTCAGACAAATCTGTTGGACTCCATCCAACAACTGATCATCAAATCTTTGAAGGATATGAAGGAAGAATTAGCTGCAGAAGTGTTAGCTGCTGTCAAACAACCAATTCAGAAAGCTGCTGCTGTCCCAACCGATCTGATAGAAGACACTGCTCAGAATGTTAAATCCATCTGTCAAGATATGGATATACTTAGAAGACGGACTCAGAGCACTACTGAAGGTTGGAAACAGATTGAACAAACAGTTGAAACGGCCCTCCGAGCAGAAGATGAAGTCATGGGAAATATGATGAAAGACTTCACTGCTTCATCAAATTGGATTGTGGGAACTCAAATTCAATTGGGTGATCAAGGAGAAGACTTGCTCAAGGAAGTCAAAACTGTTAAGGCCAATCAACTCAAACAACAAGCTCAAATAACTGCAATGGAAGAGAACATCAAGCTTCTCTGTGATTCACTTCTAATTACTCCAATCTTACCAGATTATCAAATCATCCCTGCTGATGATGACAAAAAGGGGGAAGAGAGGATATTTGGACAGAAAAGAGTTGGAACTTCTGAAAAAGATGATGCTGAAGAAACAGAAGTGTTAGAAGAGTCTGCTGGTGATAATAATAGGAATGATGCAGCAAATGAAGGCACAAGCAGATCAACAGATGAGAAGATCACAGAAAAAGAAGAAGATGATAAGGAGATAGCTGAAGAAACTGAAGCTAAAGCAAAGGCTAAATCTGATAAGGAGATAGCTGCTGCTATGGACTCAGCTGAAGAACAGCTTGATCCTGATACTAAAAAGAAGAAGTTAGAGCTGTTGAAGCAGAAATTGGAAGCTGGAACTTCCAAACCTACTGAAGAAGATAAAGAAGACAAGCTAGGAGATTAGTCATGTTTATTTACATATGAATCTCCTTGTAATTTTTCTTTACATTTCATCTGAACAAACTTGTAATATGTAATCAGTTCAATATCTATAAAATTGCAAGTTTTAATCCAACAGACTATTTCTATCTCAGAAATTTTTGAGGATCAAAACTTTAGTTTAGGTACAGGTACTTAGCTGAAGTTTTGTCATCATCAAAAAGGGGGAAATTGTTGGATGAAGATGAAGATAAAAGAAGTCAGAAATTAAGGGAAGGTTTTGATGATTTCCAAAACATCATAATCAGCTAAGTATGGAAGCTTAGTACCCTTAGAAGGAATTTTGAACAAGTAAAAGAAGACATCAGAAGAGTTCAAAGTTCAAAGCTCAGAAGACTAGTGATCTCATGCTGGAACAGCGAACAGAAGGGTAGGTCATCAGCCGAGTCAAATCAGATCAGTTCAGTATTTGATCAGCAGAGTACCTATCAGCAGAGTCGTTTTGATCAGCAGAGTAGAAGAGATCAAGAGATTAGTCCAACGGTAATAAATGCACTTAGTGTAATAAATGCTGGAAGAGAAGGGTAGTAATGGCAAATGATTGAAGATATCCTCGTATCAGCAGAGTGCATTTAATGCAGCATTAAATGTGATGGACAGAAAAGTACTGTACACAGTACGGATTGCTGCAGGGAGCCGTTTCAAAAGAGCTGAAGGATGGATTTGAAGACTTGATTTGCTTCAACGGTCATAAATTCAAATCCGAGTATAAATAGAGCAAAGTTCGAAAAGAGAGACACACAACAACAATCAGAGATTTCGATTTTGAAGCAGAAATTTTCTAAGTCTCAAAAGCTCGAACAGCTCACTCGTCTGGTGGAAGTCATCTGTTGACAGAAACCAAGTTGAAGAAAACAGAAAAACATTATCTGAGTGATTTTGTAATAGCTGAGTGTTGTGCGAAGTGAGAATCCGTCTTTGTGAGTGATTCTACTTCAGAGGATAGGTTTTCTTTGTGAATTCCTATTGTGAGCTTATAGCCTTTTCATTTGTTGTCTAGGTGTAAGTGGAGAAATATTGTAATCTTTGTGATTATAGTATAACCCAGAATCTGAGTGATCTGGAAGAGTGGACTAAAGGATTTTTATCCATATAACCACTATAAAAATTCTTTGTGTTATCTTGCTTTCAAGTTTTCTTGCATATTTAAAGTTTGCATATTTAAACACTTTGAATTAACTAAAAGATTTTAAAAGAAGTTTGTAAAACTGGGGAGAAAATCTTTTAAGAACTTAGTCTACTTGTGAAAAACACTTTAAAACAATCCGCTGCATGTATACTCTTTGAAAAACTAGTTTGCTGTTAAACAGCTAAGTAACTGTCAGAAGAGTGGTCACTCTGCTGTTTCTGCTGTTCAAGATTTGTTCACGATCAGCACAGTCATCTGTTCTTCATCAGCTTAGTCTGCTGACAGAACACTGAAAAGTTTTTAAGTTCAAAAATTTTCAGAGGTCTATTCACCCCCCCCCCCCTCTAGATCTCATCTGACCACTTGGGACCAACAAAAGTGCTGCATTTTTCATATTTCGAGGGTGCAAAGTGCTAAATCTAAGTTTTGGGGGTGCAAAGTGCCTATTTCCCATTTTTTGAGGGTGCAAAGTGCAAAAAACCCTTAAGAATTAGTTAATATATTTTTAAACTAAAATTGACTTCAAATTGGAAATTCCTTCAATCTTGTAACATGCATTTTTATAGTGAATGAATTAAATTCCTATTCCATTTATATTTCCTTCTTAAAGTAAACTATTTTGGTGGCATAATTTTAGCATATCCGTAAATAAGTTATAAAATAAAATTGAACCAAAATCAACTTAAATCTGAAAAATTTTCAAATTGTAGATAAGATATTACCCAATCATTAATTTTTTGGCAATTAAAAGAACTCTAAATTCTAAGAAAAAAGAATTGAGTCAAAGTTTCATGATTTGGGTCAAAAGACCATTCTCCTATATATTATGGCTTATAAGAGCCGAAGCGGTCAAGAAACAGTACAACATAATTTACTTTCGATTTTTGTTAAATCGATTTAATCGAAAAACGCCGCCGTTTCTTTATTTTCCGGAATTATTTGCAATTCGTTGAATTTCTTTTCTCTTTTTATTTAATGCTTTCTTGGCCGTCCGTTTGCAACCTGTGGGCCCAATTGGTCGTGCAACCTTCAATTTGTTATTATTTGCTCTATTTTCTTTTTGCTTTGTATATATAGTTTCATTTACTGCCTGCTTGGAATGTGTGGGGCACCAGTAATTAATGTGTGGGGCCCCTGTTATTTATGGTTTCTTTTTCAATTTTGTTTTGCCGAGCTAATTATAAACGACGCCGTTTTGATACCTTACGCGCTTAATGTTGTTGTACCTTGTGCACAACTGATTTTCTTTTTCCTTTTCATCTCATTCTTCTCTCTCACTTTTTTATTCTTTCCGATCTCATTTCCTATTCTTTCCTATTCTTTCCAATGTCCTCATTTCCTATTCTTTCCGATCTCATTTTCTATTTCCTCTCACTTTTTTAGTCTTTCCGATCCCATTTCCTATTCTTTCCAATCTCCTCATTTCCTATTATTTCCTATCTCATTTCATATTTCCTCTCATTTTTTTATTCTTTCCGATCTCATTTCCTATTCTTTCCAATCTCCTCATTTCCTATTTCCTATTTCCTATTTTTTCCGATCTCTTCACTTCCGATCTCATTTCCCTTTTCCATTTTTCTTTTTTACTGCTTTGTAGTACAAGAAAATATACAACCAATTAATTATACTATTGTACTCTTTCATTTGGATTCAAGTAAGCAGATTCCTCATTAAGCTTTGAGCCAATCTCCTCATTTTCTATTTCCTATTTCCTATTTCCTATTCTTTCCGATCTCTTCACTTTCGATCTCATTTCCCTATTCCATTTTTCTTTTTAACTGCTTTGTAGTACAATAAAATGTACTACCAATTAATTGTACTATTGTACTCTTTCATTTAGATTCAAATAAGCAGATTCCTCATTAAGCTTTGAGAAAACACTCCTCATTAAGCTTTGAGAAAATACTGTGCAAAATCTATAATTCTTGATGTTAGGTTTTGATTTTGAAGGAGAGCTAAATATATATATATTTTTTTTGGACAGGAACGGTGGTTCCCGGCGAAGGTGGTGGCCTGGCGGCGTCGGCGCGGTTAAGGTGGTGGGTTATTCTTCTTGAAGTTTTTTTTTCTATTTACTCTCTTGTTTTATTTTCTCTTAAAATCTCTTTTCTTCTCTCATTTTCTTCAATCACCGTTGAAATTCCTTTTTTTTTACAATCTTCTTCATCTGCACAACTGTTGTTTTGTTTGGTGTATTGATGTTCTTGTTCTTTTCTAAATTATCTCCTATTTGCTGACAAAACCCTGATTTAGGTTTTGATTCTGAAGGAGTGCTAAATATATTAATTTTGGACAGAAACGGTGCTTCCCGACAAAGGTGGTGTACTGGCGGCATCGGCGCGGTTGTGTTGGTCGGTTCTTCTTCTTGAAGAGTTTACTCTCTTGTTTTCTTTTTTCTCTCACATTCTCCTTCTTTCTCTCATTTGTTTTATAAATTTTTGGATTCAACCAAAGTCGCTGCCATCATCATCAACACTGTAAGTTATTTTTTCCTTGCTTCTTCTATTTTAATTTTTCAGGGTTATCTCTCAGAGAATTGATTTTCTTCCCGGCGTAGGTGGTGTACTGGCGGTGTCGGCGCGGTTGTGGTGGCTGGTTCTTCTTCTTGAAAATTTTCTTCTCTTATTTTATTTTTCTCTTAAACTCTCGGTCTTTCTCTCATTAGTTTTATAATTTTTTGGATTCCATCAAAGTCCCTGCCATCATCATCATCACTGTAAGTTATTTTTTTTCCTTGCTTCTTTTGTTTTAATTTTTTTGGGTTATCTCTCGGAGAATTGGTTTTCTTCCCGGTGAAGGTGGTGTATTGGCGGCGTCGGCGCGGTTGTGGTGTTAGGTTCTTCTCCTTGAAGATTAAGGTTCTAGCCAAACACACTATTGCTTACTCAAATTGAGTTGAAATACTACTGTTGATGATTTTATCTGTTCACTGAACAGAAATAGCTCCTTTTGATCCAACAAAAGAAGAAATTTATGCTTTCAATCTAGATGAATCTAATCTAGATGTTAATTAATTTATGCTTTCAATCATCTAAATAATCCTTTTATATTTACCAACTCGTGCACTTAAATTAGATTATAATATATTGTATGATAATATCATTTCTTATCTTCATATATATTGTGTAAGAGTTTTTTATTTTCCTTTGTCCCAACAGGCTCCAGTTTCAGGCTCAAAAAAGCCCGCTGAAGATGGACAGTTAATTTTTCTTACTGCTGGTATAGAATTTATCGATGAGTTTTCCAATATCTTTTTTTCGTGGCTTCACATGGTAAAACTAAGCTTGGAAAAACTGGAACCATAATTTCTGCAATATTTCAGGCGACAAATCTCTATACGAAACCTCTGCTCCATTTTTGGACATTATGGGAAAGGTGATTCATTTGATTTAGTCCTCTGTTCTTGGGCAGAAATAGTTCACTGAACAGAAATAGCTCATTTTGATCCAACAAAAAAGAAGAAAAAGGAGAAGCGTACTGCTAGATATAGCTGAAGATGAGGTTATTGATGCTGTGGTTGAGAAAACTGAGAGCTTAACGAGTACATATCTTTGAGTTTCAAATTTGTGGTGAAGAATTAAACCTGTAGAAGCTTTCTTGTAATTGAGTTGTTGCATAAATATTTGTATTGCAATTAAAGCATGGATTATATATATTTGTATAACAAATTGTTGGATGAAGATGAAGATGAAGATGAAGTGCAAAGAAGTTAAGAAGTTAAGGGAAGGTTTTGATGATTTCCAAAACATTATAATCAGCTAAGTATGGAAGCTTAGTTCCCTTAGAAGAATTTTGAACAAGTAAAAGAAGACATCAGAAGAGTTCAAAGTTCAAAGCCCAGAAGACTAGTGATCTCATGCTGAAACAGCGAACAGAAGGGTAGATCATCAGCTGAGTCAAATCAGATTAGTTCAGTATTTGATCAGCAGAGTATCTATCAGCAGAGTTGCTTCGATCAGCAGAGTAGAAGAGATCAAGAGATTAGTTCAACGGTAATAAATGCACCGGACGTAATAAATGCTGGAAGAGAAGGGTAGTAATGGCAAATGATTGAAGAAAACTCTCGGATCAGCAGAGTGCATTTAATGCTGCTACAGGAAAGTACAGCAGAGAAAGGACTGTAGCAGGGAGCCGTTTGAATCGGGCTAAAGACTATGGATTTGAGATTTGATTTCCTTCAACGGTCATATTTTCAAATCCTAGTATAAATAGAGCTGATTTCGAAGTGAGAGAAACACAACAACAACATCTGAGATTTCGCATTCGAAGCAGAAATTTTTCTAAGTCTCAAGAAGCTCGAACAACTCACTCGTCTGGTAGAAGTCATCTGTTGACAGAAACCCAGTTGAAGAAAACAGAAAAACATTATCTGAGTGATTTTGTAATAGCTGAGTGTTGTGCAAAGTTAGAATCCATCTTTGTGAGTGATTCTACTTTAGAGGATAGGATTTCTGAGTGATTTCCTGTTGTGAGCTTATAGCCTTTTCATTTGTTGTCTAGGTATAAGTGGAGAAATATTGTAATCTTTGTGATTATAGTATAACCCAAAATCTACGTGATCTGGAAGAGTGGACTAAAGGATTTTTATCCATATAACCACTATAAAAATTATTTGTGTTATCTTGCATTTAAAGCTTTCTTGCATATTTTGAAATTGCATAAGTTTACACTTTAAATTATCAAAAGATTTTATAAGGAGTTTTGAAACTGAGGATAAAATCTTTTTAAGGACTTAGTCTACTTGTGAAAAACACTTTCAAACATCCGCTGCAAGTATACTCTTGATAAAACTGATTTTCACTGAAATCAGCTAAGTAAACTGTAAGAAGAGTGGTCACTCTGCTGTTCAAGATTTGTTCACGATCAGCATAGTCATCTTACTGTTCTTCATCAGCTTAGTCTGCTGACAGAAGAGTAAAAAGTTTTTAAGTCTAAAATTTTTAGAGGTCTATTCACCCCCCCCTCTAGACCTCATCTGACCACTTGGGACCAACAAGTGGTATCAGAGCAGGTGGTTCATTAGAATCAGCTGCCTGATCAACGAGCTTGATCCAAGTGTTTTTCAAATGTTTTTCAAAACTTTTCAAAAGAGCATCTTTTTGAAAATTTAAAACTTTTTGAAAAATGGACTGTATCAGCCATGTTCCCCACATTGCTGGTATGTCGTTGGAAGATTGGAAGATTAGAATTGAAATCTTTCTAGCTGCCTACAATGACAACATGTACACATGTATCATAAAAGGTCCATTCAGATTCACAAAGACTATCAAAATAAATGAAGTTGATACGGTTGTGGAAAAAGACCTTCATGAGATGACTCCAGAGGAAATCAAACTATTTAATCTGGATAAGGTCGGAAGATTTATCATGACTAAAGCCATGGACAATGATCGGTTTGACAAAGTCAAACATTGCAAGACTGCAAAGGAGATGTGGGATAAAGTCAGAGATATGAGCGAAGGCAATGATGCAATAAAAGAGCATCAGCTCACTGTTGCTTTGGAGAAACTGGATAACTTCAAGATGAAGTCTGGAGAGACCATTGATCAGATGGATACCAGGTTCACCAAAACACTTAATGAAGTTCTAAAGCTGGGAAAGACTTTCACTGACAAAGAAATCACCGTCAGAGTACTAAAGGCCTTACCCCCAAAGTTCAACATGAAAGTAACAGCAATGGAAGAATCAAGAGATCTGGGAAAGATTTCTCTTACAGAGCTGTTCTCCGTACTCAAGGCATTCGAGTATAAACTGCCTAGAATGGGAATTGAAGAAACCTCAACTTCAGGACCCACATCTGCACTGGTTGCTGCTGAAAATAACAGAAGACCAGCACAGAAAAGCAAAGAAGTGGACTCATCTGATGAAGCCACTCTACTCAACAAGAAGGAGTACACTGCTGGAGATGTAGCATTGCTGATGAACAATTTCAAGAAGTTCTATAAGAGAAAAATGAAGAACAAATACAACAATGCTTCTACTTCTAAACCTAACTTTTCTTCTCAAGATAAAGAGGATTATTAAGCCAAACTAATGTGTTATAACTGCAGGAAATTGGGACACTTCATCAAAGATTGTCCATATCCAAAAGCCGAGAAATACACTGAGGAAGAGATGAAAATCAGAAAAGAAGAAAGCATCAGAGAGGCAAGGCTATGATGGCTGAAGCAGAAAAGCTGGCTGCTGTCTACTCATCTGATTCAGATTCAGACACGTCTGATGAAGAATCATCTGATGAAGAAAAACCTGCTCTCCTCTGCCTGATGGCAAAGGAATCTGATGACTCTGAGGAAGAGGTAACTCCTCTTGACAATGAATTATTTAATTCATTTGAACAAATGATGCTTAACAATACTACTATTGCTGAAGCATACAAAAAGCTTAAGGAAGAGATGATATTGCTAAAATAGCAAAATAGTTCACTGAAACTCACAGCTGAAAAGCCAAGAGAATCAGTTGAATATAAACATCTTGAGCAAGAACATGAATCTCTGAAAGCTGAATGTGAAGTTTATAAAGGAAAAATCATGGAACTTGAAAAAGTTATTGAGTCTCATGAAAAATCATCTGTTGCATCCACTCATATGTCTAGTAAACAGAAGATGTCTTTAGAACAGGATAAGCACGAATTGAATCATACTGAGAAATTTATATCTGCTGACAATAGTAAGGTCATTCTGTATGTTCAAACTGCTAGACCTGCTTCACCTGAGAAAGTGGTAAAGGAGAAGAAAACTCCTAAGGCTAAAAAGAGCAAAGAGCCTAGTATAGGAAAACAGACTAGTAAGACCAAACAGCAGAGTCCCAAGAAGTCTGCTGATAAAGCTAAAGTCAATCAGACTAGTGGTAAAACTAAGTCGTCTGTAAATGAGCAAGCTACTAGTAAGTCAAAGAAGCATAAGAATAAGAAAAATCAAAATGCTTGGTATGGAAATGAGTCTTATTATGTGCAACCTGCTGCATATCCTCCTATGTATCATGCACCTCAATTTCCTAGTTACTATGCACCTTACCCTGCTCATCCAATGCATGCATACCCTGCTTATCATGCACCTTACCCTGCTTATGAACATTATTCTTATCATACTGATCATCAACATGACTTATCTGCTAATTATGATAAAAATGAAACTGTTCATGCTCCTGTCAAAACTCAGAAGCCTAAGAAGCCTAAGACATCAACATCTTGGGTTGTCAAAGGTGGAACTAATCCTTCAGGACCCTCTCAATAAGGGTACCTAAAACAATTTTATTTTTGTTTTGTAGGTTAGGATTAGGAGTAGGAGTAAAGTAGAGAAGATTTTGTACTTGGACAGTGGTTGTTCAAGGCACATGTGTGGAAACATACATGAGCTGACTGATGCAGTTGCTGTGGATGGTCCAAAAGTTACTTTTGGGGACAGCAAATAAGGCAAGATTAAAGCTAAAGAAAGACTGATCAGAGGGAACATAGAGATATCTGACGTCTCATATGTTAAAAGCCTCAAATATAATCTGCTGAGCATAAGTCAATTTTGTGACAAAGGATATTCAGTCATCTTCTCAACAGATAAGTGCTACGTTGAACAGATTGGTACAAAGAAGGTTATTTTATCTGGAAGACGACAAGGGAATGTCGACATAGTCGACTGGAATTCTGCTGACAAGAATTCGAGTGTTTGTTTGGTGGCATCTGCACCAAGTGAAGTTAGCTGGCTATGGCACAAAATGATGAATCATTTAAACTTCAAGACCATAAACAGACTGATAAAGAATGATTTGGTAGAAGGGATTCCAAAAACAGTCATGAGCAAAGACAAGCTCTGTGACGCCTGTCAGAAGGGTAAACAAATCAAGTCATCTTTCAAAAGCAAGAAGCACCAATCTTCTGAAAGAATCTTGGAGCTGCTACACATGGACTTATTTGGACCCATTGATCCAGTCAGCAATGGTGGAAAAAAATACTGCCTAGCTGTTGTGGATGACTATTCAAGATATACTTGGGTGATATTCATGAAAAAGAAAAGTGAAACCAAGGAACATCTTACTAATCTGATGGAACTAATCCAGAATGAGAAAAGTACAAAGATATTGAAGATCAGATCAGATAGAGGGACAAAATTTACAAACTCTACTGTTGAAGAGTAATGTAATATCAAGGGAATACATCATGAGTATTCAGCTGCTAGAACCCCTCAACAGAATGGTGTTGCTGAAAGGAGAAACAGAACACTGAAAGAAGCTGTCAGAACCATGATAGCTGAAGCTAAGCTGCCACAAAGATTTTGGGCAGAAGCAACAAATACAGCCTGCTTTACCCAGAACAGATGCATGATCAACAAAAATCAGAACAAGACTCCATATGAAGTTTGGAACAACAGAAAACCAAACATTCATTACTTTAAAATTTTTGGTTGTAAATGCTTTGTATTAAATAATGGGAAAAATCACCTCACTGCATTTGCAGAAAAGGCTGATGAAGCTGTCTTTGTAGGATACTCTACTGTTAGTAAAGCTTATAGAGTTTTTAACAAAAGAACATTACTAATAGAATAATCTATCCATGTAGTATTTGATGAGCCAAGTCAATCTTCTGAAAAGAATCAAAGTACTAATCAAGATCTGTCTACTGATTTACAGAAGTTGGATATTGGAAAGAATGAAGAATATGTTCCCATCATTCTACCTAATCTAAATTCAGCTGCTAACTCAAGTGCTGTTCAAAATCACAGTGTTGATTGTCTAACAGACGAGTTGCAAACAGCTGACAGACCAGAGGATGTTCAACAGACTACAACTGTTCAACAGACTACTACTGGAACTCCAACAGTAGTGTTGCAAGATCAAAACAGAGGACAACATTCAGACCTGCAACCTGATCTTAGATGGCTCAGGAATCACCCACCAGAGTTAGTGATTGGTGATCCGTTAGATAGAGTGAAAACAAGAAGAGTTGCTGCACAAGATGCTATGTTTGTCACCATTCTATCTCAAATAGAGCCTAAACAAATTGAAGAAGCTCTCAATGATTCCTTCTGGATTGAAGCTATGCAAGAAGAGTTGAATCAATTTGAAAAGAATGAAGTCTGGTACTTAGTTCCTAGACCAAGTCATCAAAGAGTAATTGGCACTAAATAGGTTTTCAGAAATAAGATGAATGAAGATGGTATTATTACCAGAAACAAAGCAAGATTAGTGGCCAAGGGTTATTGTCAAGAAGAAGGAATAGACTTTGATGAAACATTTGCACCAATAGCAAGACTTGAAGAAATCAGACTGTTTCTAGCTTATGCTGCTTACAAGAACTTCACTGTTTATCAGATGGATGTGAAGTCTGCATTTCTCAATGGAGAACTGCAAGAAGAAGTATATGTTGAACAACCACCTGAATTTGAAGCTTATTAACAAGAAGACAAGGTGTATCGTCTAAAGAAAGCCCTCTATGGACTGAAACAGGCTCCTAGAGCATGGTATGATACTTTATCTGATTTTCTTTTAATTAAAGGATTTCGTAAAGGTAAGGTAGACAAGACCTTGTTTACAATTGAATGGGAGAATCATATATTACTTGTGCAAATATATGTGGACGATATTATTTTTGGTTCAACTAACCAACATATGTGTGACAAGTTCTCCAAGCTCATGCAGAATAAGTTTGAAATGAGCATGATGGGTGAAATCAATTATTTTCTTGGATTGCAAGTTAGACAGTTGCCTGATGGTATATTCATCAACCAAGCAAAATACACAAGAGATCTGTTCAAGAAATTTGGTATGGAAACTAGCTCTACTGCTACAATTCCTATGTCTACTAGTCTTCGTTTAGATAAAGATGAAGATGGCAAATTAGTAGACATGACTAAATACAGAGGCATTATTGGGTCACTGTTATATCTAACAGCAAGCAGACCTGATATCATGTACTCAGTTGGGGTTTGTGCAAGATTTCAATCAAATCCCAAATAATCTCATCTCTTAGCTGCCAAGAGGATACTAAAATATATTAAGGGCACTCAAGAATTGGGATTGTGGTATCCTAGAGAATCTGGATTTGAGCTTATTGGTTATTCAGATTCAGACCTTGCTGGCTGCAAGATTGACAGAAAAAGCACAACAGGTGCCTGTCAGTTCTTAGGTAATCGTCTGATCTCATGGATGAGTAATAAACAGACTTCAGTTTCTATATCTACTGCTGAAGCTGAGTATATAGCTGCTGGAGCTTGCTGTGCACATATACTATGGTTGAAGCATCAACTAGAAGATTACAATATCAAGATCAGTGGAATTCCAATCTACTGTGATAATACTAGTGCAATCTCACTTACTCAGAACACTACAAGTCATTCAAGGACTAAACATATTGAGATCAAGCATCACTTCATTAGAGATCATGTGGAAAAAGGAAATGTAATGATTGAGTATGTTCATACAGACAATCAGATTGCTGATATTTTCACTAAACCTTTAAGTGAAGTAAGGTTCTCAACTCTAAGAGCTGAACTAGGACTACTTAATTTGGATGCATAAGCTGAGGGGGAACTCATCAGAAGACTGAAGTTCAACAGCTTAGTTATCCGTTATTCTATTCAAGGATTAACTCTCAACATACTAGTTAACTTATGAATTCTTAAAGACAGGGGGAACGTGTAAGACTAGCGGTACTTCTGCTCTAAAGATGAAATTTGTTAATGTCAGTTAGTTGAAGTTATGTTATCAGAAGATCTGTTCTTAATTCTTGAAGACTGAAGATGATTTTATCTTGCTGGATTGACAAACAGCAGAGGAAGATTACTAGCTATTGGCTTTCTCTAGTAATATCAGATAATAGATCACTAGTCTGTCAGATAAGTTAAACTCTACTCATCTGATATCTTATATAAGCATGGTTATAAAATCGCATTTCTAGAAACACGCTTTTATAAGTAACAGATTAGTGTCGATAGAGTTTCCCGCCCGTCTGACATTAAAATAATAAAATTGAAATCCGCAGCTCCCACCCACA
Organism: Penstemon barbatus; assembly: GCA_003313485.2. NCBI lineage: Eukaryota > Viridiplantae > Streptophyta > Magnoliopsida > Lamiales > Plantaginaceae > Penstemon > Penstemon barbatus. The sequence continues at coordinate 58,000,479 of CM064877.1, read as the reverse complement.
CGATTAATAAACTGTCAGATTAATCCAACGTTTCAGATTAATCACGATAACCAAAATAGAGGGAAACATATAAAATTCGATCTGAACAGTACAGTCGTCTTACGCACACATAAACTCTCAAATTCTCTAACTCTCAAACTCTCTTGCTTTCAAAAGTTTACTGCTTTCACATATTTCTAATCAGTAATCCCATAAATGGAGAAAATTCATGATGGAAGATACTTGAACTACAGCAAATTCCACTTTCTGGTACTGATCTGATGCGCTCAATCTTGGAGAAAATCAAAGAGGCATCCTTAGTTCCAGTTCTGGAAGCCCACGAAGACAAGGTTTACTTGGAAGATGTTGATCACTTCTATAAGACCAGGGAATTCACCAATAATGACACTGTTATGTCGGCTGTCATTGGGGGGAAGAAAATTTCGCTGTCTCTGCTGCCGTTTTGAGTGAGATCTACAAACTGAAAAATGAAGGAGGAGACGTAACAGACCTAGGGTCTGAAAAGGAGGAAGAATTTTGGGCAATTTGTGCCAAGAAGGGTGAAGAGATGACTGGGACTCTGATGAAGACTCAGTTAAAAGATGAGTATCAGAGGTTCGCAGACATCATTGCGAAGGTTTTGGATTGCTGCACGAGCTCTTTAGATGGGTTACCAAGAAAGAGGTACTACACCATGATCTGCATATTTTATGGACTGAAGGTGAATTGGGCAGCTTATGTCTATGATCTGCTGAGTGACAAGAGGACTTCGCATGCCATCTTGCTTAGTCATCTGTTCATGTCACTAAACTGTCCTATGGCTGGTGGAAAGGCTACCCACGGTAGCAAAGAGTTTAAGCTGTATGAACCAGTAAGGAAAGTAGTGGCTGCTCCTAAAAGAAAGGCTCCTGCAAAGTCTAAGAAGACTCCTTCTAAGAAGAGCAAGAAGGAGGCTCAGACAAGCCAATCTGCTGATCAAACAGCAAGCCCTGCTGTTGAAGCTGGATCAGCACAACCTGAAGTTGTAATCCCTGAAAAGGTGATTGATGACTTCACCAAGGAGATTGAACAAATGGAGACAAGTTCTTCTCCTGAAAGAACTGAATCAGAAGAAGAAGTTCCTCTTCAAAGACTGAAGAGAATGAGAACAAAAAGATAAGCAAGGGGACCTCCCCAAGCTAAGTCCCAACCTGAAGCTTCAAAGAGAATTCCTAAGTCTAAAGTAAAAAGGAAGGTGACATTCTCTGAAGAATCAACAGAAACAGTAAGGGAAACCACAGCATCAGCTGAGAGGCCAATCATTATTGAAGAGCCTGCTGTTAAGCCTGCTGAAGTTGTTACTGCTGAACTTGGAGTCTCTGCTACAGACTCATCTGCTGTAGTGTCTGCTGAAGTTAGAGAAGAACAACAGACTGGCACAATAGGTGAAGGAGAAACACTCCTTCTGCATCCTACTCCTGTTGCTGCAACTCCAATTCAAGCTGTTGAAAGTCCTGAATCTAAGAGGAAAAGGACTGGTAAGATCGCTACTTATGTGACTGCTGCTGAAAAGAAGAAACAAGATGAAGCAGAAAAGAAAAAGAAAGCTGCAGAAAAGGCTGAGGAGGATCGATTGAAGAACCTTGAGCTCAAAAGACTGGAAGAAGAAGCCAGTAAGATGACTCAAGAGCAAAGGGATGCTATAGAAGCAGCTGAGTTAGCTGCTGCTATTGAGGCAAGTGCTAAGGACTCTCATGGTCCTAAGCAGTCTGGTGGTATTGTCATTGGTGAACAAAGAGATCCCACCAAGCCCAAACCAGCTATGCCAACACCAGCAATACAACCTAAGAGAAGAGAAGAGGTCAAATTGGCTTTGGAGATTGTCAGGGATGACCCTGATGCCTTTGAAGAATACATCAAAAGGTTGGATGCTGAGAATGAGAAGATTACTCATCTGACGATGTTCAACAGAGAAAAGATCAGATACAATAGATGGAGAGATTATCGTCTGACAAAGAGTAAAGAGCATATTGCAAGCTGGAAAATCTTTGCTGATGAGGAAGCCTGGGTGATGAAGTGGCTTGAGACAGGCTCACTTACTCAAGCATTAGACTCAGAGTTCTTCCTGGACAAGCTAAGACTGAGGATCAGTCAAGTAGTGAAGGCAGAAGCAAAGAAACTCTATGAATCTGTTCCTGAGGAGTCTGCTGATGATGAAGACCTCAAGGAAAGATCCATCAAGTTGGCTGTTTCCCAGACAATGGAAACTTGGGCCAAAAAGACTAGAAAGACGCAGGGGCAACCAAGCTCAATGATACCTCTGCCTAGTCGGAAACAGATTGTCTATGGTCCTAACATTAGGCCATATGAAGAATTACCTGAGAATCCAATCTCAATGTTCATACCTCTTGATAATTTTACTTGGATTGCTCACATGTCTACTGTAGATAATGCAGGTTTGATGAAAACAGTTGAAACTGTTAAGAGAATTGAGCCACCTGCTGATGAAGGAAAGACCAAAGAAAAAGAAGGGTCGTCTGATGTTGCTGATCAAGACAAGGACAAAGAGGGTACACCTGACCCCACTGATCAGAACAAAGAAAAAGATGACAAGTCTGAACCAGCTGATGAGTCAAAGGGAGAAGAAACTACTCCAGCTGATCAGATTATGGAAAAAGAGGCTGCTGCTGAGCAAGATGATCAGACCAAGGAGAAGGAAAGCACTCCTGGTCAAGATGATGAAACCAAAGAAGAAGGGATTGCTTCTGGTTCAGCAGATCAGACTGCAAAAGAGCCAACTCAAGCAGCAGATCAGATTACTGAAGAGGCAACTCTTGCCTTACCTCAAATTCCATCTGCAATTGACTCCACTTCTCAAAGCTTACAGCAAACATCTTTGTTGGATTCTATTCAGCAAATGATCTCAAATTCTATGAAGGAAATGCAAGAGAAGTTAACTGCAGATGTGTTGGCTGCTGTAAGTCAACCAACTCCAAAAGCTACTGCTGTTCCATCTCATCTGATAGAGGACACTGCTCAGAATGTCCAAGCTATTTGTCAAGATATGGATGTACTCAGAAGACGGACTCAGAGCACAGCTGATGGTTGGAGAGACATTACAGAAACAGTTGAAGTGGCTATCAAAGCTAAGGATGAAACCTTGGATAATGTGATGAGAGACTTCAAGGCATCTGCTGATTGGATTCTTGCAACCCAAATTCAGCTAGGTGACCAAGGTGAAGTTGTTCTTAAAAGAATGGATGAATTTGAAGCCAATCAACTGAGACAACAAGCTCAACTGGACGCTTTAGAAGAGAACATCAAGCTTCTATGTGATTCACTTCAGATCACCCCAGTTTTACCAAAATATCCAATCAACCCTGCTGATGATGACAAAAATGGGGAAGATAGGGTACTAAGGGAAGATAAGGTACCTTCTGATGAAGAAGAAAATGCTGAAAGAGAAGGAACTGAAGTACTGGAAGAATCTGCTGAAAATGAAAAGAAGGATGAAAAAAATGAAGTCACAAGCAGATCAACAGTTGAGAACATCACAGAAGAAGATGGTGAAGCTGAAGAAACTGAAGCTGAAGCAAAGGCTAAGTCTGACAAAGAGATAGCTGCTGCTAAGGACTCAGCTGAAGAACAGCTTGACCCTGATGTCAAAAAGAAGAAGTTAGAGCTATTAAAACAGAAATTCTCTGAGGAGTTGGAAGCTGAAACTTCCAAACCTGCTGAAGAAGAAGAAGAGAACAAGGAAACTGAAGAAGACAAGATAGAAGACTAGTCTTGTTTAGTCTGCTTATGTTTATTTCCTTGTAAATTTTTTTTGCACATCTTATCTGATTAAGCTTGTAACATGTAATCCTTTCATAATATATAAAAATGTTCAAGTTTGAAATCCAACAGACTATTTCTATCTCAAAAATTTTTGAGGATCAAAACTTTAGTTTAGGTACAAGTACTTAGCTGAAGTTTTGTCATCATCAAAAAGGGGGAAATTGTTGGATGAAGATGAAGATGAAGTGCAAAGAAGTTAAGAAGTTAAGGGAATGTTTTGATGATTTCCAAAACATCATAATCAGCTAAGTATGGAAGCTTAGTTCCCTTAGAAGAATTTTGAACAAGTAAAAGAAGACATCAGAAGAGTTCAAAGTTCAAAGCCCAGAAGACTAGTGATCTCATGCTGAAACAGCGAACAGAAGGGTAGATCATCAGCTGAGTTGATCTTACCGAAATTCGTACGTGATGTTCGTGCGTGGTGTGCTCGATCAAAAGCTTAGTAATAAATATAGAAGATCAATATTATCGTATTCAAGTAATTCAATTACAAGGTTACAAGAATACAATGAATCGGAGTCCTATTCGAGCCCTATTGAATGCCGTACAAAGCTAGAGGGCGAAATACATATAAAGGTCCTAGGCCTAAATTCCGAGCGGTAGCTTCGAGTAGGGAGCACCTGGGAAGTTGTGTCGTCGTCATAAATGCATGGGGTATTTATAATGACAATAATGGGCTTCATAGGCCCGCTGGACTGGTCTTGGGGCCGGCCCATCCGAGGTAATCGACCTCCAATGGTTGGGAGCCTGCAACACATATTGAGCTCTTAAGTTCGATGCTCTTCATGGGTAAGGCTTGATCTTACTCGGATTATACTGATTTCTCGAGCTGCAGGGGATCCGAAATTTCCCTCATCAATACTCCCCCACTTCTTGAGCGTAAGTGGAGCTTATGCTCGAAGAAGTATGAGCTGTTTTGATCGTTGGTTGGGATGAGACGTCTTATGAACAGACTCCAGGTATGCCTCGTTAAAAACCTAACTCGGAAAAACCCATTCGGGATAAAAACCGAGCTAGGGAAAAAGAGTGCATACACTTAGAACCGATGTTATAGAGTTATTTTGACGTCGAAATTGTCGCAGGCCCTCTCTGTTGATTGTAGCGAGGTAAACTTTTATAGATGTCTCCTTTCTAAATTCGGGCCTCGTGCTTCAATTTCTGAAAGTTAAAGGTGTGTAACTGCAAATTCTAGGGAAGTAACTTAGGCTTTTTACCCTAGGGCAGCTCAACCGTCGTGGTTATTCGTGGATCGTTTTGCAATTTTACGTTTTTGACCCCGTATTTATATACTGGCTTGCTGAAGAAATCACTTCTTTGTTTAAGTACTTTCCTTGAGCTCGAAGCTTTTCAGTCGAATAAAAACGGTTACTTCCGCATAACAGTTTTCTTTTAAGCCATAATGTCTAGTTCCCGTGGCACGAAGGGTAAAAATAAGGTTGGGACCAGCAAGGAGTCTGATCCTCTTCTCAAACTGGTTGATAACTATGAAGATGGGGAGTTTCTTTCGGAGGACGAAGACGTCGGAGTTTCTGGAGACCTTGAAGAGAATGTCGTAGAGAAGCACAGCCTCGGAGATGGCGCCTATGTCAGGATTCTCAAACCCACTGCTCACCTAACCACCAATACTACTAGTAGGACGGAACTTGCTGCTCAAGATACCTCGTGTGGCTTCTTCAAGAAGGATCAGGCTCATCTCGAGGCTGAGTTCGGAAAGTATCTTCCGAAGGGTTTTTCAATTGTTGTCCCATCATATTCTGATCGCGCGACCGAACCCCCTCCCGGATGTCAGGCTTTCTATGAGGAACAATTTTCCTACGGTTTGCGCATTCCTTTTATTCCTTTAATTCGAAGAGTTCTGACCTCCTTTTCGCTCTGCCCATCTCAACTTCTCCCACATTCTGTCGCATATCTTGTTGCTTTTAGTGTTTTGATGGAGGCTAAAAATGAAGAAGCCTCTTTCAGTAATTTTTGGCAAGTGTTTGGATTGAAATGGGGTAGAGGTTCAAATATTGGTTTTGTCTCCGTTACACCGCGGTCGAAGAAGTTTTTTCTTACTACCGTATCGTCGGAGAAGAGTAAGGGATGGAAAAGGAAGTTCTTTTTCGTGAAAGGGCCCGATATTCCCATATCTGAAGGTAGTTCGAAGACCAGACCTTATCGCTGGGACGGCGCGAGCACTTGGGTAGATGGTCAACGGAAAATTAGGGAGAGACTTAATCATCGTCTTTCCGATACACTCTTAGAGCAACTACAGTCTGACCCGTATCGAACCATGTCTTTAGTTCAGGAGGGTGTTCTACGTCTGGCCGGGTTGAGTCCGTGCGTCTATTCCATCCCGCCAGTCGAACCTGTTCATCCGTCGTCTATTGGTCTTATTGGAGGATCAACCTCACTACTAGGTGGCCGCTCCGCTAGCGCCGCTTCATCTCGCGCGCCCGTTTCCTTGAGTAAATTCCTTAATTTTGTTCGTTAGATCATTTTCCTTTCCCTTTTTTCCAACTAAATGTTCTTGTTATTTTGTCAGGTCGGGTTGTGGAGAGATTCCGGAAGTCCAACCTCGGGAAAGTCGGGACATTTTTATCTAATCCTGTACCTCCTTCGTTAAGTTCGGAAAGGGAAACGGACGTAGATTTGAGCATGGGGCCAATCGACACACGGGCGATTCTTTCAGATTTAAGGGGCGTTGGCAATATGGGGTCTTCGAATCCAGCTACAGCGGGTCCTCTTCGGTGCGTATTTTCTCCCGATCTCAGCATTCCCTCCTCTGTTGGCTACAGCCAACATTCCTGGAATCGAATCTTGGGCGTGCGTGAATTCGAGAAATTACAAGGTCAGAAAAGGAATGCTGGTGATCTTGGTCCTTCCCGAAGAGTAAAACCTTTCGGTGTAAGTTCTGATTCCGTCCCTTGTCGCGAGGGTCGATCCGAACCGGATGTGGCGGATTTTATGAATGAACATTTTTGTGGCGGAAGGGCTGCTGGATACCCCGAGGATGGGACTATCCAGTCGGATCCGCACTCGAGCGGAGAGAATGAATTCGATAAAGCCACCAGAATTTTTATGGCTAGTCGATTCAAACGCGACATGTTGCTCCAAACCGTGAAAGGTGATTTCGAGCTTCTGAGCGACTTTTCAAGATCATACCATGAGGTAAGGATTCTTCTCCCTAGCTTCTTCTATTTTCAATTTTCCTTAGCGTTTTATTTATGATAGAAAATTTTTTGCAGATCGGGGATATATATGGTGTCCTGATTTACCGTTTGTCTCTGTTAGAGCAAGAGTCTCAGGATGCTCATGATGCATATGCGCAGATTCTCGAAGATAATCAGATCCTTCGAACTCAACTGGAGACTTGTCAGCAAGAACTAACGAAAGTAAAAGGAGAATTGTCGGCGAAGAAAACACATTCCCCTTCTGTCGAGAAAGAGCTATTATCGGTGGTTGCAGACAAAAGTGTGCTCGAGGAAGAACTTAAGAAAATCAAGATTGAGCTTGAACAGACTAAACTAGATTCCGCTCGCGCATATTCCCAGGGAGCAGAGGAGGCCGAGATTCCGGCCATAAGGGGTTTCCTCCGATCTCCGGTTTTCGATCCCTTAGTGCGAATGAGGGTAGGGGAGTTTTTGCAAACTAATTTTTATAAGTCTGTTCAACAACTGATCTCTGCCGAGATGATTCCTGATAAAATGGAAGAATATCTTCCGTTCATGAATCCTTTGAAGAACGCCGAAGGGAAAGATTATAAGGCTTCGTCGTTGCCCGTGAAAGTTGACTGGCAAAGTCACCGTTTTGCACCTCTGGTGGCGGAGTTCGGTGTTCCGATGCCTAATCCTGATCTTCTTGAACGGAGCTCGGGCGATCTTGCTTCTTCTTCAGGGCAAAATGAAGTTAGATCGAATAACCACGGAGAAGCTGACGGTAGCTAGAATGTCAAATCATAGTCTTCTAGTTAGGGATTTGTTATGTACATAAGAGATATTTTGTAACCGAACTTGTCTTTTTTTGTAGTCGAGTCCTTCTGATTTGTAATTGATCATGCTGTTATTATGCACGACCGAAATATAATACTATTAATTTGATATCCTTCGTACTCCAGTGTCCTGCATTTATTCTTTTTAAAGTTATCTGTTGATGATTGCGTCGATTCTCCTACCGTCGCCCCTAGTCATGGCGTCTATAAATATAAGGATACTCTTAGGTTTGTTTACACAACTTATTCACTAACTGAGATCGGAGCCCTTTCCTTAATTATCGAGCTTCATCAATTTATTTTATCGAACAATATGGAAGACATATGCGGCAAATCCATAGATCCTAAGACGTTGTTCGGAGGTTCGAAATCGAAAACTTCTTCTAAAGAAACAAAACCGTCAAAAGAGGCAAAACCCTCTAAATCTTCCTCGAAAAATACTGCATCTTCTCCTGAGGCTCCCAAAGGTGGGGAGACTAAGAAAGAAAAGAAGGAGAAAAAAGCTTCTTCAAAGCAAATCAAGGGTAGTAGTAGCAAATCTATCTTGGATGAGGAGCTTGAGGCGGAGCTCGAGCGTTCAAGTGGAGAGCCAGTTACTCAGAAGGCTCCTGTCGTTCCTTCGGGCAAGAGACCTTACTCCGACGGGCTTACTTCCCTCGAAGCCTTGAAGAATCTTGCTATTGGGAACCAGCCCTCTTCTGGCGATTCTTCGATCGTTCCCCCTGCGGGGGGTTTTAATAAAAAACCTAAGTTGGATGTTGGCGGAGAGACTGCTTTTTTGAAGGCCGATATTTCTGTTGAGTCTTCGAAAACCGCTGATCCGCCGGGAAATCCCGTTGAGCCCATTGTTTCCGAGCCTCACACTGAATCCGCTGTCCAAAGGACTAGTCTGTCCCCGGCCGTATCCGAGGATTCGGAGGGTAAAATATTACAGCTCAAGCTCGCTTTTGCTGTAACTGAAACGTCCAAAGAGAGGACCCTTGAGGAAGTGTACGAATCAGGGTTGCACTACCTTTTTCAAGTAATTCTCTTCCCTTTCCCCCTTTTTTTTTTTTTTTTTTTTTTTTTTTTTGGGTCAGAAGAAAACCGAAACTTTGGCGATTCTAACAATTTGTGAATATCTGATAGGCCGGGCAGGATCTCACCGAGCTCAAGGTGCTTACCGAGCAGGAGGCCAACCGAAATGCTGCTGTTCTTCAGGAGCTGGAGAAGAAGAAAACCGAACTTGACCAAGTTTTGAAGGAGAAGAATGTCTTAGAAGAAGTTAAGGCTGCTGTGGACCATGGAGAAGAGATTCATAAAAATTTGATCGAAGAGCTGGAGAAACTTAAGGCTCTCCATGAGCAGGAGAAGAAGGAATCCGAGCTTCGTGAGAAGGAAGCTTATGAGCGTGGTTATGCAGCTCGTAGTGCCGAGTTTCGAAAAATTCTTTCTGATAATGAGCTCATATAGCTGTTTATTGTTTCTGCCGGGGTATTTTATGTATTTTCAAGTAACTTCTTGGTCGTTGATTGTACTGAACTGCATTAATTTTATGATCGTATAATTTCTTTTTCTGCTTGTTGCATGCAACTTTATCTATGCTGCTTTTTACTGCTCGAATTAATAATTACGGGCAAGCCTTTCGATCCGAGCGATAGTACTTTGTATGCTCTTTAGCACAATCTTTTTGTTTCCCGCTTAATTTCTCGGGGAGTGTAACAGTCTTTTGATCTTGACCGTTTCTTTAGTTTTCTGGTAGCCGTTGGATTTTTGAGAATAGTATCTATAAATGGGGCTCTTTGTTTTGCATTCTTACAATATTTTTCGATAGCAGATTCCTTCGATCATGCTGATTAGAAGATCTCGTCGCATGACTCCATATCTCGAATTTCGGGTTGGTAGTTGCTTTGCATATCATAGCAAAATTTATACTTCAATCTCGACTAGGGTATCTGCAGGCGAATGCTACTTCAACCTTGAAGACCAATAAGCTTTATTGCTGACCATTCACGACCTCAATGGCCCATGGCCTTTTTGGGGTTTAGGGAGGCTCTGGCGTCAAGTTTTTCGAGGGTATGACGCCATTTGCTAGGCTTTCTTTTGAAGAAGTTTTTGGGTAGTGCTTCGAAGATTAACGTCCTTCGTAAAATTTCCACGTTTTTCATGGGAAAGAGAAGTATTGCCTTTTTCCTTTTCGAAGAAGTACGGCCATGGTCGAAAACTTGTTGGTTCGATAGGCATCTCCTGGTCGAGTAAGGACATTATCATCCGCCGAAAATTTCATAGGATTGTCTAGCTATGAAATTCCTTTCTCGTTCCTGCCCGGATAAATAGATCTCTCTTTATTTCTGTACTTATAATTTGTAAAAGGTACTTAGTATCGAAGGATTGGCCTTATATGTAGCTGTGGTTGATGCATCTGTAATTTGTAATCGATAGATATGCCGGGTTCGAGTATAGTAGTTTCATCGACTTTTACTTATCCTTGGGCTAATTATCGATAACGCCTTCTTTACAAGCTGTATTTTGACTTCTTTATGATTTTTCTTTGATAATTAGAATAGAGACCAAGATGAATTTGGATAAAAATGAACTTCGAGTGGAATAATTTTGACATTTTCTTCACTTTTCTTCCGAAAGAATTTCTGTAATATCGGGAATCGCAACGGTCGGCGCATTTATTGTTTATATCTCGGCCGTTGGTACCATCAAATCTGAGTCGTTGATTGCTCTTTCTTTTCACTATATATAGGTCCCTAGTTACCTTCAAATTTTACATTTCAGTAACAATTCTGATCGGCTCTATGATTGAGATTTTACTCTTTTTAGCCACCATGTTTCGTTTGCTGTCTTTGATCGAACTGTTCGAAGTTCTCCTTCGAACTATTTTCAAATATCGCTATCTCCTGATGACAACTTAATTCGACTAGGGTATCGACAGGCGAAAATAATTGCGACTGGGGTACCGGCAGGCGACCAGCTCTCTTTGATTCCAAGTCTTTGAGGCGGGCTCGACTTCCTGTACTCTGATCTCGATCCAGTCGGGATAGTGGGTCTACTGCTGGAGGAGTTTTCCTGCACTCGATCTCCACGTCTTCGAGGCTGCTTTCAAGATTACTACCTCCAACTGGAGTTGCTTCCCTGTCTCTTGACTCGGGAATATGGTGACTTATCTTGCGCGGAAGGACTGGATGAAGAGTCGAAGCGATGCATCCTTGTCTTCCCCGCTCGAGCATTTATAGGAATAGCTTTCTGTAACAAGATTGTAAAATTTTTCGGATTCTGCTGTAATCATTCCTATGTAACTCATCTTTTGAAAGTTAATCAAATGAATATTTTTCCACAGTGTCTTCTATTTTGATTCCAATCTTCATAATTCGCAATTATAATAAGATAATCTCGGATGACCACTTTAGATTTTTGCTTTGACCTTTGCTACTCGGATTTTTGATCAACCGCCTTCAAAGGAACAAAAGCGAACTCTAAGCATTGTATTCCTTTGCTGATCGAAGAATTTACCGAAAGATAGTAGAAATCAGGTTTTGATAATACTATCACCGAGATTGATAATACTGCCGATAATGATAATCGATAACTCTGGCTAACTTCGAGCTCTTAGAGAAAATTTTCACTATTTGCAACTGATAATGATGTAACATTCCCTTAGAAAATTTATAGATATACGTCTTAGGTCGAGTTTCGACTGCATAGAATTTTCATTTCAAAGCAATAATAGTGCAAATATTGATAACCTCCGTAGTATTCGTCCTTTCCAGAAGGAATTTTTGAATAATTTCGACCTGAGGGGTAGAGCGATAGCTTACAATCTTAGGCATTTCCGAGCATTTTTAGCCCGAGGGTCATAGCAGAGGCTTTCACCCATTTTGATAATTTTCGATCTAAGGGGCATAGCAACGGCTTTCACCCTTAGTCGTTTTCAGAGCATTTTTAGCCCTAGGGTCATAGCAGAGGCTTTCACCCATTTCGATAATTTTCGATCTAAGGGGCATAGCAACGGCTTTCACCCTTAGTCGTTTTCAGAGCATTTTTAGCCCTAGGGTCATAGCAGAGGCTTTCACCCATTTCGATAATTTTCGATCTAAGGGGCATAGCAACGGCTTTCACCCTTAGTCGTTTTCAGAGCATTTTTAGCCCTAGGGTCATAGCAGAGGCTTTCACCCATTTTGATAATTTTCGATCTAAGGGGCATAGCAACGGCTTTTACCCTTAGTCGTTTTCAGAGCATTTTTAGCCCTAGGGTCATAGCAGAGGCTTTCACCCATTTTGATAATATTCGATCTAAGGGGCATAGCAACGGCTTTCACCCTTAGTCATTTTCAGAGCATTTTTAGCCCTAGGGTCATAGCAGAGGCTTTCACCCATTTCGATAATTTTCGATCTAAGGGGCATAGCAACGGCTTTCACCCTTAGTCGTTTTCAGAGCATTTTTAGCCCTAGGGTCATAGCAGAGGCTTTCACCCATTTCGATAATTTTCGATCTAAGGGGCATAGCAACGGCTTTCACCCTTAGTCATTTTCAGAGCATTTTTAGCCCTAGGGTCGTCACCCATTTTTATTTTTCGATCCAAGGGGCGTTGCAACGTCTTTCACCCTTGGTCGATTTTCGAGGGTCATAGCAGAGGCTTTCACCCTTATATAATAGTAGACTGAGATCAGTACAGATAGAATAATAGAGATTGATAATATCAAGGAGGGATGAACGAATGTGAATATTGAGGAGATTAGCTTCCATTGAATATATAATTCTGATCGAAATAAATTTTGATGAGAAAATAGTCTTCTGCAATTATGGAGAAACAGGCAGTAGTGAATAGCCCTAGATTTTAAATAATCCTTATGCCTCTGTCCCGAAAATTCTTTGTTTGTAGGTTCCCTATTTTGATAAGCTTGATTTTTCAAAACGGTTCCTGTTTTACCGGGAATTGCAACGGTCGACAAATCTTGTCCGCTCACTTTGCGAATTATACGCCGTTGGATTCTTTTCTGTTTTTGGCTATAAAAAGGCTGGCATATTGTTGAAATCATCTCATTCGTTGCATCGAGAATTTTTCTATCTGATCATGGTAGTCAAGACGATTATTCGATTAATTCTACTGTTTGAGTTCGGACTTCGAACAATTTTTAAGCGGAACAGTCTTCGAGCGGACGAAAAATTACAGCAACCACGCTTAGAATATCGACAGGCAAACGCGGTCTCCATCTTGAAAGCCAATATGCCAGATGCATTTAGGAAGACGTTCTGGCGGGAGAACGTTCTCCCTTTCATCTTCGGAAGATTGTAGATAAAGTTAGGAGCTTGCGGGTCCTAAGGATATTCCGTGCTCGGGGCCAAATTATCCCGAGTAAACGATAGGACGGGAGACCGAAGGTTTTATAGGATTGTAATTGCCTACTGATGTAATGCAAAGACTTATGCTATGTTCGATATGTATTTTTCCACTTTTTGTAATTCTTCGAGATAATATAAATACATTTCCTCTACGTTTTGTTGATAATATCAAATATAACTAGATAAAAGTTTATCTTTCATAATCCCATCTTGACCTTCTAATATTGATCAAGAAATAATCGAATACCACTTGCATGAGTGGATAATATATAAATATTTTAGCAGACCTGAAATTGATAAGGGAAACGATGCCATAAATCTTTATCACTGCTGAATTTCCATAATTGCATAACTTCCAGGTCGAGAATTCTGTTCGACTGAACCGATTATATTTCTTCTCAGTTGGCAGCATAATACTTGAGTGTAAAAACATCTGAATAAACCGGATATGAATCCGACATGCCATCCTTCGATAATAATGTTATAAATTCGTTGTATTTGTTCGATGTTTAGAATGTCGCAATTCTTCTAAACTCCCCATTGAACCGCGTGTCCTTCGTTACCAAACAGGGCCCTATTTCTCGGGAAAAGTAACGGTCCTTCTATTTAATACGGACATCCAAACCGTTCGTAACAAGTTATCGGGGCCGTTGATTTTAAATCCCTTATCACTATAAATAGGTCCCTTCGTATATACAACACTTCTTGTTTTTTTCCTTATGCTTCCTCCGACCAGCATGGGTCGAGTTTTAGATTTGACTCGGATCTTCTCCCAGATAAAAGAGTTTGAGATTAGAATTCGAACTTTGTTTTTCGATCTTGTCTCCTTTTGTATGAGCTTTTCGCTTAGAATATCGACAGGCAAAAGAGATTGCGCCTAGAATACCGGCAGGCAACCTGTTTTCCCAGACATATCTTGTCTGTGATGGGTTTGAGCTCCGGTGTTCTGGTGCAGTACCCGATCGGGCAGCTGGTTACTCCGAGAAGAGTTCTTTAAATCTGAGGCATCAGCTTCCTCGAGGGCTTTCTTACGAGATAGTTTCCTCGAGTTCCCTTGGAGTGCTTCTGTTGGGATAACCCTTTGCTGCTCCGGTTCGAATTAACCTGTAAATAATGATTGAGTATTTCAATCATTGTTTACAGATGATGACCTAAGGTCGGTCTGCTTCCCTGGTGAGGATCTCCAATCCGGCTTTTACCCAGCTCGAGGGCGGACGTGCGACACGTTGCTAGTGATTGGCAAGACAGATCACTGCTGAGTTCTGCATCTGGGGCGCTCTTAGGGAATGAAGATCGAGCACGTAACAAGATAGAATTACCTCATAGAATTTTGTAATAGGGTAGGAATTATTGTACTGCATTTCTCGAGCCCAAATTATATTTGAAGCTTTACTTTGTAACTTGTTTGAAGAATTTTAATGATAAAATTTCACTTCTAATCGAATTTTGTTACTTGAATTCCGTTATTGGTCGAAATGATAGCCAATATTCCGTCCATTAGCTCGAGAATTTATCTAATCGGTTGCAGATATTTAATCAATCAACTTATCCCGACCAACTTTGAGAAAAAATACCAACAGTTGATAAATAGTATATAGAGATTTCGCAAATGATCTTTTAAATAATCGAATGGAAAAATTTGTCGTTGAAGTTAATAAACACGAAGATCGGAAAAATAAATTTCGATCGTCAATAACAAGCTGCAACTTCATAGATCTTCTAAGCCTTCGACGATACATGCTGAACTTCTTATTCGCTCCTAAAAATAAATTCGTTGAAGAAATAAATGAGCTGTGCGATCACAGGCTTGACCATTATCCTTAAGCTTGGAAAACTATCATATAAATCTTTTTTCTTCATCCCTGAAATGACGAACCCCTCAATGGTCGAAGGATTCGCCTTGGATAGTGAATAACGGAGTTTCGGATTAGTAAAACTTCCAACTGACATACATATTCCTCCTCGTAGTAGGCATATTTCGATCTAAGACTCGAATAAGGCCCCTCGGTGGGCGCCAATTGATCTTACCGAAATTCGTACGTGATGTTCGTGCGTGGTGTGCTCGATCAAAAGCTTAGTAATAAATATAGAAGATCAATATTATCGTATTCAAGTAATTCAATTACAAGGTTACAAGAATACAATGAATCGGAGTCCTATTCGAGCCCTATTGAATGCCATACAAAGCTAGAGGGCGAAATACATATAAAGGTCCTAGGCCTAAATTCCGAGCGGTAGCTTCGAGTAGGGAGCACCTGGGAAGTTGTGTCGTCGTCATAAATGCATGGGGTATTTATAATGACAATAATGGGCTTCATAGACCCGCTGGACTGGTCTTGGGGCCGGCCCATCCGAGGTAATCGACCTCCAATGGTTGGGAGCCTGCAACACATATTGAGCTCTTAAGTTCGATGCTCTTCATGGGTAAGGCTTGATCTTACTCGGATTATACTGATTTCTCGAGCTGCAGGGGATCCGAAATTTCCCTCATCATGAGTCAAATCAGATTAGTTCAGTATTTGATCAGCAGAGTATCTATCAGCAGAGTTGCTTCGATCAGCAGAGTAGAAGAGATCAAGAGATTAGTTCAACGGTAATAAATGTACCGGACGTAATAAATGCTGGAAGAGAAGGGTAGTAATGGCAAATGATTGAAGAAAACTCTCGGATCAGCAGAGTGCATTTAATGCTGCTACAGGAAAGTACAGCAGAGAAAGGACTGTAGCAGGGAGCCGTTTGAATCGGGCTAAAGACTATGGATTTGAGATTTGATTTCCTTCAATGGTCATATTTTCAAATCCTAGTATAAATAGAGCTGATTTCGAAGTGAGAGAAACACAACAACAACATCTGAGATTTCGCATTCGAAGCAGAAATTTTTCTAAGTCTCAAGAAGCTCGAACAGCTCACTCGTCTGGTAGAAGTCATCTATTGACAGAAACCCAGTTGAAGAAAACAGAAAAACATTATCTGAGTGATTTTGTAATAGCTGAGTGTTGTGCAAAGTTAGAATCCATCTTTGTGAGTGATTCTACTTTAGAGGATAGGATTTTTGAGTGATTTCCTGTTGTGAGCTTATAGCCTTTTCATTTGTTGTCTAGGTATAAGTGGAGAAATATTGTAATCTTTGTGATTATAGTATAACCCAGAATCTACGTGATCTGGAAGAGTGGACTAAAGGATTTTTATCCATATAACCACTATAAAAAATCTTTGTGTTATCTTGCATTTAAAGCTTTCTTGCATATTTTGAAATTGCATAAGTTTACACTTTGAATTATCAAAAGATTTTATAAGGAGTTTTGAAACTGGGGATAAAATCTTTTTAAGGACTTAGTCTACTTGTGAAAAACACTTTCAAACATCCGCTGCAAGTATACTCTTGATAAAACTGATTTTCACTGAAATCAGCTAAGTAAACTGTAAGAAGAGTGGTCACTCTGCTGTTCAAGATTTGTTCACGATCAGCATAGTCATCTTACTATTCTTCATCAGCTTAGTCTGCTGATAGAAGAGTAAAAAGTTTTTAAGTCTAAAATTTTTAGAGGTCTATTCACCCCCCCCCCCCCTCTAGACCTCATCTGACCACTTGGGACCAACACAAATAATAGACGTTATATATATATATTATTTATAATTAGTGGATTATATATTTCATGCAGATAAATGTGATACTAGATGAAGCATTGAACAAGAATGTAGGATTATATTTTCAAATAATGTTATATATATATTTTGATAATTAGTGGATTATATATTTCATGTAGATAAAGGTGATAGCTGGATGATGTAGGAGTATATTTTCAAATAATGTTAAAGAACTTAAAATTTGTTTTGATTGCTTTATTGCTGGAAACAAAACTCGAGTGTTGATTGCAATTGTTGAGATTAGTGGATGCCAGTTTTTTTAGTATATTAAACAAAAGATTAGGTCTCAAAAACTTCATGTGTAACCTTTTTTTTTTTAAATAAGTATAGGAGAAAGGTGCAAGTATTGAAAATGTATTCAACTTTTTGTCAGTAAAGTTACTTTTGTGTTCCCCAAAGCTACACGTGCAGTACAAAGCCGTAAAAGCTAAAGAAAGATAATTCTTTTACCCGAGCTGACACGAGCACTTGTGAACAAGAATCCCGGGACTTGATCCGAGCTCAAACGCCAGATCAGAGGTAAAGCTCGAGCTCGAAGCGAGCCTAAACAGTAAAATTAATTTTCCGAGCTGAGCCTGAGCACTCGCGTGTTTGGTTCATTTAGCCTCGATTTCAGCCCTATTAGTACACCTTCTGTCACAATGATACTTTCTTTTTTATTCTCTTTGTTGTTTGGTAATGGTAACTTTTAATTGCTGCAGATCCTTTTTTTTTTTTTGAGAGGAAAAAATGAACTCATTTATAAGGATTGTTCAGAGATTACAATGGAGGCAATAGAATCAGGAAGATCAGAAGAAAAATTAAAACCACTAGCTGCAAGTTTAGCTAAACCATGCGCAGTACTGTTGTGTTTCCTATCAACGTGAAGAGCTTGGAACGAATGAAGTCCCGTAGCAAGTCTTCTAATATCATCATAAATTGGACCAAGTGCGCACCAAGAAGAAGAGGAGTTACGGATACCATTAATAACAGCAAGGTAGTCTCCTTCGATGATGAGATTATCCCAGCCGTTTGCTAGTCCGAACTCAATCGCACTAAGAGCCGCGAGTGCCTCCGCTGATTCCGGGTTAAGTGGTAGACGAAGCGATCTAGTATTCCAATCAATGCATGAGCCTGCTGAATTTCTTGCAATAAGACCGATTCCTACTGTTTCTCCATTAGCACTAAAAGCGGCATCCATATTTTTCTTGCAAAAGTCGTTAGGTGGTGGGGTCCAGCTATAAGATGAAGAAATGGGGGGCTGATTTGGGATTTGGGACCTTGAGTCTAGATATCTTGCCACAAAATTAGAAGACAGTACACAAAGTTGAGGAGGTTGTAGATCCGAATTCTCCCAAACCCACTTATTACGGCTATACCAGATCCACCAACAAAACATAGAGAATCGACCAAACTCTTTTGCATCTGTTTTCGAACGAACAAAATTCAACCAACATTCGACATCAATAAGATCACTATTATATGTAGCAAAAGGGATTCCCGAGAGGGCCCAAACCTGCCTAGCATAAGTGCGTTTAAGAACACAATGGATAATTGATTCGGACTCGTACCCACATCGAGGACAGCTGCCATTAATAGCTACTCGTCTCTGTCGGAGTCGATCACAAACCGGCAGCGAATTCGAGCAGCAAAACCAGAGGAACATTCTGATTTTTGGAGGCGCCTGGACCTACCAAATCCAATTCCAGTCGCGGGAAATACTAGTGCTCGGCCCACCCATCCGTGCTTCACGTAACATATCCTTCAAGTCTCGGTGGAGTCGATACGCTGATTTGACAGAAAATAATCCAGATCGTTCGTAGTGCCATATCGTCATGTCTCTATTTAGTGAGCTGCCAAGAGGAATCGAAAGAATAAGTTTTGCTTCTTCTTCCCAAAAAATTGAATTTACAAGGTCTTTGTTCCAAGATCTCAAGTCTTCGTCTATAAGACATGAAACATGAGCATCACTAGAGAGCACCGAGGGAGGAGACGAGATACCAAAGCCTTTAGAGTTCGGAAGCCATTTATCCCTCCATATTTTGATGTTACGTCCGTCCCCCACTCTCCATCTAATTCCTGATTGTAGCAATTGTTTCGAGCCCCAAACACCCCGCCAAGTCAATGAAGGTCTCGATCCTAGCTGTGCTTGTAGAAGGCTACAACGAGGAAAGTATTTTGCTTTGAAAATCCGGCTGACTAGTGAGTTTGGATGCATCAAAATCCGCCAACCCTGTTTAGCAAGAAGGGCTGTGTTGAAAGAATCCAAATCGCGAAAGCCCAAACCCCCATCTCTCTTGCTCCGACACAAGGAATTCCAATCCACCCAATGAATCTTCTTCTTGTTTTCTTCGTCCCACCAAAAGGATGCTATCAAAGATTCGATCTCGTGAATAAGGTAACCCGGCAATTTGAACAAAGTCAAAGACCTCCCGTTTGGATCTCCCGATAGATAAAGGAAGACCAAGGTATTTCTCATGTGAAGTCTCCATACATATTGGCAAAGCAGACAAAACCGATGCAATATCGTTTGTAAGAGTGTTCTTGGTAAACACAACTCCAGATTTTTCGAAATTAATACTCTGACCCGATGCCCTACCATATATTTCCAATAACTCACGAATACAAAGTGCAGCTGAGTATGTGGCCTGACAAAGAATAAGAGTATCGTCAGCGAAGAAAAGGTGAGAAATTTGAGGGGCGCCGTCACAGACTGCAATGCCAGTAAGGTGTCCTTCCATTTCCGCCTGCCAAATGAGTGAACTGAGGCTCTCTGCACAGAAAAGAAATAAGTACGGAGAAAGGGGGTCTCCTTGACGGATTCCCCTTTCCGGATTTACATAACCAAATTGAGACCCATTTAAGACAAAGGAGTAAGAAACTGAGGTGACACACCGCATAATAAGCCTCACAAAACTTTCATCGAAACCTAACCGGATCATAACTGCCCTAAGGAACTCCCACTCTATTCTATCATAGGCTTTACTCATATCCAACTTAATGGCCATTTGACCCACATTACCCTTAGTTAATGTTTTCATGTGGTGGGTTATTTCGTAGGCAACGAGGACGTTATCGGTAATCTGCTTACCGGGGACAAAGGCTGATTGATAGTCAGAGATAAGGTAATTCATTATAGGTTTCAGACGGTTGGCTATGGTTTTTGATGCGATCTTATAAATGACGTTGCAGAGACTTATAGAGCGAAATTGTGTTATCAGTTTTGGTTCAGGGCATTTTGGGATGAGAACAATGTTAGTAAAATTGCAGTTATCATCAAATATACCGTTATTTAAAAAATCAAGGACCCATTTTGTGACATCAGGCCCCACGTATTTCCAATATTTCTGAAAAAATAAAGGGGGGAACCCATCAGGGCCCGGGGATTTCAGGGGATGCATGTAAATTAAAGCACGGTATACCTCATCGGCAGTGTATGGTTCGAGGAGGTACTGATTATTCTCAAAGCTTACCCTTGGACCAAGCGCGCTCAATGCCACATCAATCTCTGCATTCGAAGGATGGGACGAAGTGAAAATATTCTGAAAATAGTCAACAACCACCTTCTCAATGTCTTGATCAGCCGTACACCAAGTCCCATCTGCCTGTTTAATTCCCCTGATATTATTTTTCTTCTTTCTCCCCGAAGCTCGGCTATGAAAGTAACGAGTATTGCGATCTCCCTCTTTCATCCAATGTGCTTTTACCCTCTGCTGCCACATAAGTTCTTCCCTATCTAAAACCTCATTTAGTTCAAAAGTAAGGGTTGTTTCTTCTGCTTTGGAGGTTGTGGTTATAGTACCAGTTCGAAGGAAGTGAATCTTCTCACGTAATGACTTAATCTTCTTGCGAACACTACCAAAAGAATTTCTGCTCCAATGCTCTAGATTCTCCCTACAGTATTTGAGGTTATCAAGTGCATTACGAGTCAAATTAGAGACCCCAAAGCCCCCCCAAGAATTCTGAACAATGTTAGAACAATCATCCGAGTTGAGCCACATTGATTCGAACATGAATCTGCGATGAAAACTTTTCGATGGAGCAGGTTCGTGATCAAGGATCCGAAGTAATATAGGACAGTGATCGGAATTGCTAAACTGTAAGTGTTCGACCCTACTGTAAGGAAAACATTGAGTCCAATTGCTTGATGCGCATGCTCTGTCCAATCTTTCGCTAATCGTGTAAGGAGAGTCCCAACCGTTGGACCAAGTGAAATGATAGCCAGAAAAACCCAAGTCCGAAAGCCCTGAATCAAGAAGAGCCGATCTGAAATCCCTAATCAAATAACTCGGAGTGATGTTACCCCCCTCCTTTTCTGAATGGCTCAGCAGGGCATTGAAGTCACCCATACAAAGCCACGGTTTGGAGCTTCTCCTAGATAGGTTACGAATTAGGTCGCAAGAAATCTTTCTACGAGACGAATCCGGCTCACCATAAAAACCTGTAAAACGCCATCCACTACTATCTCCATTCCCAAAAACGTGGACATCAATGTGATTACAAGAAAAGCTTTGGAGGTCAACAACTAACTCCTTGCTCCATAACAACGCTAAACCTCCTGATTTGCCTCTCGCATTAACACAAATACCATTAAGACCAAATTGTTGTTTAAGTAACTCAATCTTCCTGCCTTTTGATTTAGTTTCAGACAGGAAGATAATTTGGGGGTTAAAGTCTCGAATATGAAATCCGAGAGTTCGAACTGTCGGACGACCCCCTAACCCCCGACAGTTCCAGGCTAAGCAATTCATGACGCTGGGCGGGGCTGTCTGACAGCCTCCGCCTGAGAAGTAGCAAGAAGAATTCACTTCGAAGGTCGTGTAAGAGCAACTGAAGAATCATCGACTTGCTGGAGCTGATTTGAAATATCACAAAGAGTATCTCCTAAAACAATCCCCAAATTTCGTTTCCTTTTCAATAAATTAGCACAATCCATATTAACACTTTCTTTAACAAGAGGGGGGTTCTGCCCAGTACTGTTAGGAATCAGAACAGTGTTCGAAATTGGGGTATTTTCCTTACCTGAGGTACGTTTACGACTCATGGAGGTGGTGGGTTTCCGTGGCGACTTCTTCTCCACTTTGATCGGAATATTCACTAGTGGAGTAGGGAGAGGATGTGGAGACTGCAACAGGGGCGGAGCTGAGTGGTTCGGGGCTGGATTGCTGTTTGTACGGGTGGAGGGAGGCGGTGGTGGCGGACGTGTGTGTTCGGCGGTCTGAATAGCGGCGGAGAGGGAGTGGGTGAGTGTGGTCGCGGTAGTGTTATAAAGAGGGGTGTGAAGGTGTTTCGGAGGAGCAGAGCTGTTCGGGACAGGTTTGCTAGTGGTTCGGGTAGTGGGAGGCGGCGCTAGTGAGTGTGTGTGTTCGGCGGACTCAATTGCGACGGAGGGGGAGGAGTGTTTCTGGGTCGCAGCTTTGGTGGTGAGAGGTGAGTGATTTTGATTCGGGTAAGGAGGGTGGTCATGGGCGGATACTTCAGCTGGGTCGGTTGTGGGTCGGATTTGGTTGGAATTGGGTAGTGGGTTGGGGGAGGGTTGTAAATGGGCTTTAGTGTTGGGCTTATCAGATTTAGTCTCTTTACTTGGTATGGGGAGACTAAAGCCTAACATGTCAATGGGCTTGGATAAGTGGGATGAGATAGGAGGGGGAGTATAGTTAGTGGGCTGCATTCTTTGCATTAGGATATTAGTGGGAATAATTGGGCCAAGTTTGGGTAGGGTAGTGTGGTCATGCCAATTTGAATTAAGAGCCGTAGGTGAGACTTGATTCACACTATTAGAATTAGGAGTAGAGGGGGGGCAGAAATTTTGGATCATGGTTTATCACATTTTTTCCTTTATTAGCATACGTTGGGGGAGATTTATTTGGGAAGGGATATGATTGGGTAACCACTTGAGGCCTAAGATTAGGGGGGGGAGGGGGATCTTTAATTAAAGAATTTGGCACAAAATCAGTAGGGAGATTAGATTTACCTAAAAAAGTGTTATCCTTGATCTTATGGGAATCAACAGGAGGTTTGGGTCCAGAATTGGACTGGTTCGGATCCGGGTTGAAATTTGGTCGAGTTTTGACGTTGCCGGATAGTGGGTTTGGTGAGAAAATATCAACTCCGGTAACGGGGCGATCCGTGGAGGAGGAGGGGCGGTTGGCAGAATAACCATAAACATAAGTCCCCGACGACGATTGCCAACCATTCGATGCTGCTCTATTCGAGTTCGGAGCTCTAAGCCAAGGACCATATGGGAGTTTGTCCGGATCGATATCTTCTTCTGTATCGTACCTTCTATTACAAATGCCGGAAACATGATCTAGCAAACCACAGTAGTAACAAAAATTCGGAAGCCGTTCGTATTTGAATGAAACCACAATCAAATCCCCTCGGTCACTGAAAATTTTCATACATCTAGGAATGGGTTTAGTAATATCAATACCGACCCTCGCTCGAATTGTATCACCCAAAAAAGCCCCCGACGATTCTCCTTGTAAACTCTTGAATTTACCGAGCCTGGAGCAAATTTTCTCGGCCATTTGTTTGTTTGACTTGGCTAAGGGGAGGCCTGCAATTTGGACATGAAAATCGCACCAACTAAGATCAATATTAATGGGATTGTCATCTTGTTGGACGGAATTCAATACAACCAGCCGCTTTTCATAAGACCACGGTCCTCCCTCAAGTGCTTTCCGTTTATCAAGCTTATGTTTAAACGAGAAAATAAGGCGTCCATCTCCTATTTGCTTAACCTCCATACCTTTCCCCGGACTCCAAGCCTTGGACAAAATATTACCGACTGATTCCAGATTGAAAGATTTATTACCCAAAATTTTCCCCACCACTAACAGATCTGTAGGAGAATTGTGATGGTGCCAATCATCGCCAGAGAGACAAAAACCCTCCTCAATATCCGTTAAGTTCATCTTTGCCCCAAATTCGAGGTTGGAGAAATCCATGGTGAGAGAAACGAAGGCGTGGGGGACGGGATTTGAGAATAATCAGTGCTCAACCAACCAAACCTGCAAACAAGGACAGGACAAGAAAAGGTAAGAGAAAAGTGACGAGAGAATCGAGAAATAAAAAGAAGAGGAAGAAAACACGTAAACAAAGTGTGATGTGTGGATGAAAGTAAAGACAAGATTTTTCAAGCGAAGAGACTAGGACTAGTATGATCCATCTATGAAAGAACACTCAAAAGAACTCTCCACGAGGGAGAGAAGAGAAATTCTCCATAAAAGAGAGAATTTTGCTGATCTTTGGATTGTAGCATTAATTGCTGAAGATCCTCTGTACCATTTTTAGTGTACCACTCATGTTTATCACTACTAATTAATTGACACATGTATATGTGACAATAATTGTAACATATACATGTGTTAATTAATTAGTAGTGATACACATAAGTGACACACTAAAAGTGGTACAAAGTTTAATTTAGTAAAACTGAAACATTATGATATTAATTATATTATATTAAGTGAAGTGCCAGAACACTAGCTAGGGAGGAACTTTTACTGTGTCTATGAATGGCCATTGACCACTATTATATTTAATGTTTGCTTCTATTACAAATATAATTAAACTTAGGTGAAATATTATATCTTGCAAATGCATATTTTATTTTCCTCTTCTACAATCTGTTGTGAAGATCGTCGATCATTTCTTCCTGCCATTTTGCTGAAGCTAAGATTTTGAGCTAGAGCTCGAAATTTGATTTCAAGGTCGGCATTTGAATTGTAACTCAGAATTTGACTTGAAGGTCGATTTTTTAATCGGAGATCGGTATTTGACTTGGTGCTCAAATTTTGAGCTGAAGCTTGGAATTTGACATGACGCTTGAAATTTGATCAGAAGTTCGGACGTTGCGCTAAATTTATCGGTATCAATTAGTGATGATTTAATTGTACTGCAAATTAAACAAGTAGTTTTTTATTTTATTTAATTACCTACAGATTTCATATTTCAAAATAATTAAGTATATTTATGTACATCTCATTGACTAACTGAAAACATTTTTTCATTGATTATCATCTGTTAATTTTTAATAGAATTAGTGTAATTAATTCTTACCTAAATTAGAAAAAATATCTTATTTGAAATAATGTGTATTTAAAGATTATATGTAATGAACTTAGAAACTATACACGAGTATGAATAATGTATTAGGCATTGTAAATTTATATTAATAAAAAAAAATATATACACAACTATTTGTGAAAAAAATATACACAACTATTTGTGATGATAATCAGGCCACGTTCAATCTTGTGAAGTTGAACTTCGATAAGAACATCAAATTGGTGTCTCTAACTCAGTTCTTATGGCCATCTTGGACATAATGGTGGAGGCCCTCACACGTGACATTAGCCGTGATGGTGGATTATCTGATGCTGGGAAAAAAGACAAAAAAACTACTTTTAATTAGATTTCCATGACAGAAAAAACTACTTTTGTTCTAATGTAATTGACTTGGATTAAGGTGTCAACCTGCATCCGGATTAGAGTGAAATCATGTCTCCTAACTTCGACATGTGTTCATTTGCTTTAGTAAGTAACTGTATATATTTTTTGATTTATTCTGTCAAATATTTCTTCAATCTAATTCAAAGAAGCATAATACAAATTTGTTTTATAATTTTTTATTGTTCATAAATTGATTTCTTGTCATTGTTAGAAAAACTAGCTAATGTAAAAGTTTAATCAAGTCAAATTAAGTATTTCTTTTTAATATAGTTTGTAAATAAAATTAAAGTGACTTAATATTATAATTAAGCTCCTCAGAATTATAAAACCATTATAGTTACACGCTTAAGAAATTTAATTGGTGATTCAGAATGAAATTGAAGTTTAAATATTCGTTAGGATTTGCACTGATAATATGGGTGTGAAAATAATGACAGCAAAATATATAAGAGTGATTCCTTGCTACCAATGATCGAAAACCTTGGTGTAGTTACCTACTTTTTTTTTTTTTTTTGGATAAATAATGTAGTTACCTACTAGGCTACTACTATAAGTGAAGACTATCTCCGACTATAGGGGTCAGGATTTTACCTAAAGTTGAACTTTTAAATGGGAATAAAGTGGAGTAATATATTAATGTGATGAGTTGATTTACTAATAAAATAAAGGAGTGTATCAGCTTTTTGTCAGGAAATTGGTTTCCAAAAAGTTGCTCAGCAGACATAATAAATCAAAAAAAAGTAACTTAACAATTCAAGCCTTCAAATTCAGCCGATCCGAGTACTCGAAAATGTTCAGTTTTGAACTTTCAGCCGAGCTCAAACAATAAATTCTTGGACCAGCTCGAGCTGAGCCTGAACAGGCTTTCTAGATTTTCGAACCAAGTCCAATCAATTGCTTGTTCGGATCATTCGAGCTTGTTTTCACCCCTATTCAAAGTTAAGCCTGTCGAGCCGCACAAGTACTCTTGAACAATATTGTTCATGTTTGAGCCGAGCTCAAATAAAAAAAATTATGAGAGGTACGAGCTCGAGCTGAGCTTGAGTAGCTAAGCATATTTTTTAGCCGAGCCTAAACATGTGATTGTTCGGTTCATATAAGCTCGGTTACAGCCCTAGCTCTACGCGCTATTCGTAATTATTCTTGATTTGAAGATATATACTAAACGTTGAAATAAAAAAAAAATTAGAAATGTCAGATTTAAAGTATATTTGACTTTAAGACAGACTTCAACCTACTTTTACTGAAAAATAAATGTTAACAAACAAACGTTGAAAGAAATTTGTAAAAGATTTTGTGATACGTATATAGTAGATGGTTGAATCGGTAGATTATTATTCATCATATATTTTAGAATTTATAATTACTTGCATCATTAATCTATTCAACTATGTTATTCACACTAGCTATCCTTTTTTTATAGGTAAATCCCTAACTATTCTATTTATTTTATACTCATCCCAATAAAAAAATATGATATTGGCTAAGTAAAACAATCAATCCATTCAGTAAAAATTAGATATTTAAACTCAACTTATCATCTAAGTAAAACAATTAATTAACTCATTCAAAATTAGATAATTAAACTCAGCTTATTGGTCCACAATATTGAAGCATACTATAATTAAAAATATTAGATGAAAACGGATTTTACTAAAAATTTATACTAAATTTTTTTCGAATATTTCACTAGACTAAATCAAACAATAAAGAAAAATTATGATGGGCAATGACCTCTGCGCGGGAGCGTGGAGCAATTGACCTAAGGGTCGTTTGTTAGGATTTAATAGTGGGTATTAAGTCATATTATATGAGTTAATATCGATTAATACAACGTTTGGTGGCATTGCTCTAATACCGGATCAAATGGATTAAATCTTTACAATCCGGTATTAAGACTAAATTATAATCCACCCAAGCTAATCTAGGTAAATATCAATAATAACCTCAAATTTACGTATTTTCTTTTTAACATATCATTAAATATCATAAATTTTTCTCAAATATCTGAAAATAGAAAATTTTTATACATAAATAAATCCCAAATTAAAATCTATATTAATTTACAATTAACATGGAAGCATTCAATTAAATCTATCAAATATGTTTTTAATATGACATTCAGTCCGACTCCAATTTAATCCATGTTAATTTCATTCACCCTACCAAATGGCCCCTGGTGTGTGTATATACGATCATCAAATTAACCGCGGGGTCAAGGGGGCACATGCTATTAATTAATCAATAAAGCATTTATGAATTAATTGTTTGGCGGGGATGTATAAGATCGATTGTTTGTTCTTTCAAATAGTTTATCGATCTAGCTAGCTATTTGTCACGTCGAATCCCAGTCATCAGATTAATTTTTACCAAAATTAATTAAAAACGAATTCATGAAAATTCGTCAAATCAAATATATATACACAATATATATATAATTAAATAATACACTCTCACGGTCCCACCCTTTTTCTTCTTGCTATTATATTTTATCATTAATCACTTTATGACTCTTGAAATTTGTCGATAAACGCTTTCATATAATATGTGTGTATTTGTTTCTTAATGCTTGAAGCCTGAAAATTGTAAGAAACTTAGAAACAAAAGAGTACCAGATTTTCATCCTATCTTTGCTTTATCGGAAGCTACATATACTGGCCATCTTTGTAGATTGTATAAAGAGAGAATTCTATTTTTGGTACTGAGCTATAGATCAATTTTCACTTTTGGTACCGAGCTTTATGAGTCCAACACATTTGGTACAGAGCTTTAACAAATTGTGACACATTTGGTACAACCGTTAAAAATTACCGTTAAGTGATGATATGACAGTTAAATATAATTGCAAAGTTGATGTCATTACTTATGTTGACTGATAATTTTACCATATAATATTTTAAGTTACCAAAAAAATTCCACATCTCCAAATTTAGTGACGATTTTAGTCCACATTATTGTCAAATTTTAAAATTGACTTGAATAAGACCACGTGCAGACCAATTTGAATATTTTACTTATTTTATTTAAATAACTAATTTGATAAATATTAAATAGTTTTTAATTATATAATTTATTATTTTAATAAATATTAAATATTCTATTATATAAAATTTATATTTAAAAAGAATATATTTTCTTAATTTTGGCGATATTTCGGTTCCGGTTCGGTTCGGTCGGTTTACCGAACCGTGCTCAGCCCTACCGTCATTTAATCCTCTCTGCTCTTGTTTATCTTCAATATTATCGACAATAACGAAAATGCACTAGTGTTGATATATCTTTGGCTTTCCAAATTCTCCAGCTCAAATTTAGAGCTCCTCTCCAACTCAATTTCTGATCTGCAACTCAAATTCCGATCTCATATTTCGATTCAAATTCCAATCTCAAATACCGAGCTCAACATCTGACCCCGAATCCCGAGCTCAAACTCCGATCTAAATTTCCGATCCCAAATTCCAAGCTCAACTTTCGATTCTTCTCTTTATATATCATGGTTGTAGAGAAAATAATTCATTAGTATATTAAAACTAAATATTATTACTATTTTATCTGACCAAATAAAAGAAACAGCAACTTGTTATTTTCGGTCAATACTCAATCATTTATAGTGCTAATTATTGTAAGCATTTAACTTTAGTATAATAGATAAAGGTGATTTTCAGATTTTAACAGGGTATCTAAATTAATTTCTTCTACTTTCTTGCATGTTCTAGCTAGGATGATTCTCTTTAGGACAGAAGGTTTTCTTTATTCATATCCTAAAATTTTCATTACTCACACGAATCTCCATCCTATTTCAAAATGTTTAAAATTTTCACTAAACTTTAAATTATTAAAATATCAGTTTCGGGTTAGAGGAAACTCATTTTGCCATTATAACAACCTTTAGATTCATGTAACCGGTTCAGAACTAAGATTTTGGGCTGGAGCTCGAAATTTGACCTAGAGGTCGGAATTTGAATTGAAGCTTGGATTTTTGAGGTCGGAATTGACATGGTGATCGACTTACGGGATGGAGCTCGAAATTTGGCATTGAGCTCGGAATTTTATCCGAATCTCGAATTTTGCGTTGGACGTCGGAATTTGACCTGGAGATCGGAATGTAACCTGAAACTCGGATTTTAAGTTGGAGGTCGGAATTAACCCTGAAAATCTACCCGAGCACCTTCGTTCTCGGGTCATACTCTGCTCGTGAAAAGCTCGATCAAGCTCGTTCATGTCTCTACCAATCCGAGCTCGAACAATAAATATAGCTCGGTTTAATTTTCGCACCGAGTTCGAACAGTACTTTGTTCAACTCTATGGAGCTCATGAGCATGAAGGCTATGGCGGTTTTGGTATTTAGAATAGGGAAGTTTTCTTCTTTTATCTATGTTCAGACTTTGGTAAACGTGTAAGAACTTTACAAATTGGAAAAGGAATAGATATGCAATAATAAAGTAGAATTGACCGATTGTCAAAAAATTATTTTTTTTATTTTGAAAATTTGCACAAAGTGATGTCATATGCTTCTGTAGTTTTTTTAGTACCTAAATATAGCTAGGCTTTTGCTTGTTGATTGTAGCAATAGTTGTATACAGTAATAAAGTATAAAGTAAAAGTAGATAAATATTTTTGTATGAGGGCCCATTTCCAGAATATTGTGGCATGCTCTACATGTATATATCGAACTTATGTTGTTGCTAATTAATGCTCGATATATTAATACTTGCACTTGGTATCAGTCGATCGAGGCTCGATTGATTAGAAGCCTAGGTTGTATATAGCTACTTGCTATTCATCAGTTGTTTGCCGAATCATCTCTTTAATACTGTGGATCAATATTTATATTTTTAATCTATGGAAGAAATACATCGAATGTATATTTATTTTTAATCGATTAAATGAGAAATGAGGTGTAATTCATCCCCAATTCAAGAAATACATAAAACATTAGAGCGAAATTGCATAGCATCTATTAGCTAAGAAAAACAATTAATACATTCAGTAAAAAGTTAGATATTTAAACTCAACTTGTCATATAAGTAAAAAAAATCAATTAGTTCAGTTAAAATTAGATAAGTAAGCTCAAATCATTTAAGTAAAATAATTAATTAACTCAGTAAAAATTAAATAATTAAACTCAGCTTATTGGTCCTCAAAATTGAAGCATATTATAATTAAAAATATTAAATGAAAACGGATAATACTAAAATTTTCCCATCATTTGTATGTATGTGATCCTCATCATAACTCATCTATACAACTAAGATATTCAAATTTTTTCGAATATTTAACTAGAATAAATTAAACAATCAACAAAAATTATGCGCTTAATCTATTCTATTAAACTGGGCAATGACCTCCGCGCGGGAGCATGGAGCAATTGAACTAGTATATATATATATATATATAAGAAGACTGCTTCCTCTTATCGCTTCATTGCTGGAAATGCAAATGAAAAAAATCATTAGTTCATAGTTTAATTATATGATATATAATGAAACATTTAATTGAACAAGATATAAAATTAGTTTATTACCTTAATTGATTGTTATAGATTTTTAGATATAATAGTGAAGCATGTAATAATTGCTATTGCACGTCTATATATAGATGGTTCGTCGAT
Organism: Penstemon barbatus; assembly: GCA_003313485.2. Lineage (NCBI taxonomy): Eukaryota > Viridiplantae > Streptophyta > Magnoliopsida > Lamiales > Plantaginaceae > Penstemon > Penstemon barbatus. Next base: position 57,969,687 of record CM064877.1, on the reverse strand, counting down.
ATATATAATAAAATAAATATTCAGTGAAATTGTTATATTATAGTGATATTTATAAACGAAAACAGCAGATCCAAATCATATCAGAATAACAAGTTATATATCTATATGCTTCTGGATATTCTACAAAAAACAGAGATTTACAAAGAGAAGAAAAGAAAATGTACTAAGATCAGATTGATATACAAAGAGAAGAATTGAAAGAGGAGGATAGATCGGAAGCCTTTGGTATGGGAGGAATTGGAAAGGATTTTTTGTTTAATTTGAGTACTTTTAATGATAAAATAAGTACATAATTACCTCCTTTCCAATCACTCCCAACCGAACGTTTCCGACCACTTATCTCTCCCTTTTCAATTTTCACAGATCACTGCCTCCGCCGATTCTGTAGACACTTTTACCTTTGTTTTTGTGGGTGTCAATGAGTATAAAATGAAAGTTTATTTATAATTGCTGAATTAGGGTCAGTCCTTAAAAAGTTTTCGAAATTACAAATTCGCCCTTGCCGTTCCGATTAATTTTTTATTATATTCACGACAATAATATTTCAAAAAACCATTCTATCATTATATAGTTATATAGTTATATATATACATATATAATATATATATACAAATATATAATAATTTATACCAAAAATGTTTTCAGAATCTCTGAATTTTAATATTTCTTTGATGTTAATTAAAGATTTTAACACGATTGAACTTCGTACTACCAATTGAGAAATACGCTCAAGGTAAGCCAATTTATAGTATCTATGATAAAGATCCAAAGGCCAAGAAAATATAGGATCAACTTCTGCATTGTACTACTGCAAACGTGCCAACTTTCCAACCAGTCATATTTATGTGGACAATTTAAATAAATTACTTACAAGATTCATCATTATCTGACCTTGCGTGTATTGGAAAACTTCTAATGATTGTCGATTCACCCCGGAAGATCCTATCGATGATCCGAACGGTCAAATGAAGTCGCTTGTGTATACTATGTCTGCAACGTGCTCACAAAGGTTGCACATAAGCAATTCGATACTGTGCAAAGTGATGTGATTTTGCTCATTCTTTTCAAATATTATATATATATTTTTTATTGTTCGGTTTTGTTAAAGGAATTTTTTTGGAAGTTCTATAACAATATTTTATATGATATGATAATTGCTGTTGATATTCGAATTAAATGTTAGTAAATAAACTATATGTTTATATTTACCAACATTTAGTTACTATTTATTTTGTATAGGTCGAATTTACATTTACATTTACATATAGCGATAATTTATTTGTTGCGACATAGAAGCAATTTATTGGTTGGATAGTTCTTCATTAACCTTTCATAAAGTCAGAGCAGATCACATCAATGTTATCTTTTGTTATTTATTTTAAATGCTACCCCTCGATTTATTAACCAAACAAAAATTATTTATTATTTTATTTGAAAAATTATTAAATATAATATTTTTACTTATACTCAGTATAGAGTTTACGTTAATTAAATTTAAATTGAAAACACAAATAACGAATAATATATTTAGCATAATTAAAATAATTATTTAACGTGAAAAAAAGTTTGCGAGAATAATAAAATGATAATTAACATACTGATTAAGCCGAATTTTGTCGGGTAAGATTAAATCAGTAAGGGGTGTGATTAGGAGTTCTCAATCAATATGAATTAAAGGGTTCTGTTACTTTATTCTGGATGGATCAATCTCAAAGAAGAACAATTAGATGGAACAATCAGTAATCAAGACAATCAATGAATAAAATAGTATAGCAAAAGCTTTTCTATTCAATAATCTTAGATTCTTTTGTATACAGGCGTAAGCTGAGTATGTAAAGCGTGTGTAATACAATGATTAACTAGGTATTTATATCACAATTAACCTAGTTTCACAAGGAAACATAATTCTAATAGGACTCGGCCCAATCGTCCTTCTTGAGTCCGGATTATAGTCTGCTCGTTGAGGAGAGTCGTATTCTACCGGGTCGACAGATGATCCCGAACTGACTCGTCTAGTCGAACCGATCTTATATCCCTAAGTCGATCCGAACATTATAAGGGCTAAGAAATAGCCCCCATCAGTACTCCCTCACTTCTTCGAGCGTATATGTAGTAAAAGCTCGTAGAAGTAGATGGTTAATTACGACTGTATTTTCTATGAGTTGTGCCTCGTTGAAAACCTTACTTAAGAAAAAACCCTGTCGGAAAAAATCCTAAGTAAGGAAAAGAGTGCTACGCGTCATAGATAGTCGTTTTCTCATTCCAATTATGATCCGCTACGTGTCCCTTTGGGGAAGCGTTTCATCTTTTTCCGTTTGGCGGGAATGCGATTAGTCGTGAGGAGTTCGAAACGTCTTTTCACTTCTCACTATAAATAGGTGACCGTTATATTAGTCATCTCTTACTTTATACTTCCTTTAATCTCGCAGTCATTTTCTTGTTTGATCGTTTATCCTTTCAAAAATTGCCTCTATCGACTCGTATCCTCCGAGGATCCCAAAAAATATGGCTTCTATAAGAAAATCTTCCTCGTCTTTAAGGGAGAGTGTCGCTCCCATTATCGAGGAGGTGATACATTCAAATCATTCGAGCGAGCTAATCGGAGTGTCTGAATTCATTGTCCCAACTGAAGACACCTTTAAGGTGCAAATTCTATATGATACGGACGTTGCTGCCCGAGCTAAGAAAGGCAAGGGTACGGCTCCTCAAATTTCTGAACCGATCGAGGATCTTGCTTGTGCTTACACTGAGGATACTTTCCCTGAGGTCGTGAGCAATTATGCCAAATATTTTCCGGACGGTTCCGAGATTATTCTCCCTTCTCCTTCTGATAGGGTTACATCACCGCCGGAGGGATGTCGAGCCTTTTACACAGCTCATTTTAACTGCGGTCTGCGTCTCCCCTTGTCTGCCCTCTTTCTTGACATTTTGAAAATATTCAGTGTGTCCTTGACTCAATTAGTCCCTAATTCCGTGGTCTTCGTGCTCTGTTTTTCCGTTTTGATGATAGCGAAAGGATTCCAACCCTCCTTTCGTAATTTTACACAATTGTTTCGTTTTAACGTTTCTAGTTCCTCCAATCGTGGATATTTCTTCGCTAGCCAAAAGACTAGTCGCTCAATCTTTGACTCCCTAGTTTCCAGCAATCCTTCCTGGAAATCTCATTTCTTTTTCGTCCGTCCGCCTTCTCATCATCGTTTGGCGGATGGCTCTACTGATCCTTTTTCGTGGGACCATGATTCCAAATGGATTTATGGTGGTCGTTTGGCGATTGGTGATTTTATTCCCGACGACCCCCAGTTCATTGGCGAAATCCAAGCTATGCGTGTCAATAAATATCAGAGTGCCCTTCTTATCGGTGAAGTTTTTCTTCGCAAGGCGGGACTAAGTACTCATATTTTTCCAATTTCTTCTTCTTCTGAATCACTGGGTAAGCATCTATTCTATATTGCGTTGTCATAACTCTTTTTTAGTGCTAAGTATAATTCCGATTTTGTTTTCTCCCCAGCTCTTATGGTAGAAAACTCCCGACGCTCTTCAAAGGGAAAAATGGTGTTGTCTAAATCCACCAAAACCATAGAGAATGTTCCTATCGAGCAGAGAGCGTCTCGGAAGAGAAAACTGGAATTGAGTCATGATTCTGAGGAGAACAGAGAGGAATCTCCAGATTCTTCTCAAGAATCTCCTGTTCGCCAGGGGACAGGATCTGGTTATCTTCCTCTCCAACTTAGGACATCTTTTGGTATACGTGGATGCCGCAGTTGGTCGATGCCTCATCCTAATGACAATCCGGTGGAGAGAAAAAGGAGTTATTATGGTTGTTCTGGTAACGATCTTTCTCTACTCGGCGAGAATCATTCAAAACCCACTTTGGTTGAGATGATCGAGGATCATTTAGAGAGAAAAAGAGCCACTGGCTATCCTGAGAATGATTCTTTAGTTCATGACGAGAGCGAAAATACAGTGGATAAGGCAACTCGCGTTCTTCTGTCCGGCGTTTTTACTCGTAGAGACAGGTCTTCTCTTCCGGTCGTAGAGACTCGGGCTACGGGGACTGATGACCAGGAGATTATAGACAGGGTTCTGGAGACTTCTCGTGCTCAAGAACAAACCAATAAATTTGCTAAAAAGTTGGAAGAGTTCCAATTTCAGAGTACTGCTCGAATTAGCGAGTTGGAATCTCAAGTATCGAGTCTTCAGGCTTCTTTAGAGGAGTATGAGAGGGACATTCCTCTGAGTGGACTCAGGGATCGTTATGGCCGGAATCCTGATGAAAAAGTTATTCGTGAATTCCTTAGCTCTCCTGTTCATACAGCGTTGGTATATCAAATGGTCGGTCCGCTCCTGGAGAGTACGTTCAAGAAGGCGATTCATCAGTTGGTCGCTTTTCAACTGATAGATGATCGTCGAAGGGAATATTTTAAAGCGGCGCACATTCGGTTGAACCGTTATGGCGAAGTATATTCTCCTTCCGAGCTGCCAGACGTCGTTTATCAAAAGTTTCCTTTGGCTCACCTTGTCAAAGAGTTCGGAAAGCCATTGTCGATTCCTCCTTCAGATATTAATGACGAGGCCGATAATAATTTTATCGATCCAGAGGAAGAGAAGGAGGATATTGAATCAGCGAAAGAGGGAGACGTCGCTGGCGAACAGGAAATTCCAGATGGCGACCAAGTTGTATGATATGTTGATCTGTGAAATAACCTTTGTAACTGTTATCGTAAGTTGAATTTTAATATTACTCTTTTATCCCTTTGTAAGATAGACGATTCATATTCTGACAGTTACGTCATTTCGTCTTCTTGTAATAATCTAGACAAGTTAATAACTATGCCGTAATCATTATGCGTATGTCTTTTCAAATTCTTGCATCAATTCCTAGGCTAGTTTATGTGTTTCACGCCTATTCCTTGAGTCTCTTGCGTCTTTTCGTATAGTATAAATACGAAAGGTAAAACTTTACTCGCTATTTACCGCTTTCACTCATTTCTCAACAGAATACTCTTTCGTTAGCAGGTCGATAAGCCTTCTCGATAATTTAATTTTTCTTTTTGAATTCCGATCATGAGTAATCTTTTCGGTAACACTTTGAAGCGTCCTTCCCGCGAGAGCGCTAGAAATAACAGACCGAAGAAGTCTCGAACAGAGGGGCCCTCGATAGAACCTCCTCGTTCGTCCTCCGTTAGTAGGTCAGCGACCGATACTCTTGTCATTCCTTCTGAACCTTTTTCAGTAGTCAGTTCGTCTTTTACACAACCAAACTTTTCCTCTTCTGGTGAAGCAGGAAGTAGGCCTTCCCCTGGTCGGGTGGCCTTTGGTGATATGTCCAACGTGGAGCAGACTTTTAATATACATGTTTCTTCAGGTGTTTCTTCTTTTGAGCATGGCTTTCATGGACGGGTTCTTGATAACTCCGTTCCTTCTTCTATCTCTACCGCCCTACTTGTCGGCGGACACCAAAGGGAAGATGCCACGGGGGCAGTTGGTGGAGATTCTTTTTTGGATCCGTCCATGACACAATCTGTTTCCCAAGATTTCTCTGACTTTTTATTTAATGATACTACTGTTGTTACTACTTCCTTTGAATCCGGTGGGCCTTCTGGAGGTCGGACCGGATCAAGGTCCGGTCGGCGAATTGTTATTTCTGCTTCAGGCAAGGAGACCTCGGTGAGTCCTAACGAGAGGAATCCCCTCGTATGTTAGATGACCGTTGTATTCTCGAGCAAGTTAAGGACATTATGCAGTCGGAGACTCCACGTTCTGACGGTGTTCCTTTTGGTAGTGAATTGCCTGGCTCTGTTGAGCCTGATGCTTTGTCCTGGGACATGGGCCTAAGCACTATTTTTCCCGGCGAGTTGAGGAAGCTCGAGGGTACCTCCAATATTCGCCTTGTTCAGTCGCTGGTGAAGATATGCGAGCAGGTAAACATATTTTTGATTATTTTTCCTGCTTTTATTTTGATTGCCTTGTTGTGTAAGGGCTTTCCTTATTCTTTTCTTTTCTAGGCCAAATATTTTGCACTCCAACTGGGTGTGCAAAATGACGATCTGTGGATCGGTAAGGAAGCTTATCAACGTCGTTTGGAGTCGGAGACGGCGAAGGCCACAGGGCAGACCCTCCAACTGCAGCTTGCCAATGATGACCTCAAAAAATTACAAGAAGAGAAGTCTGTCTGGGAGAAGGAGAAAAGTGATTTGGTTCAGGCTGCTGCCCTAGCAGAGGAGTCTCGACGGCAGGCCTATGAAGAAGGTTATGATGCCGGTTATCTAAAGCATCAGGAGGAGTTGATGGCGTTTGTAGGTAACTTGACTCCTCGGAGGACTGTTTCTGCTATCGGCCTGTTGATAACAACCCTTCTCGGTGACCTGTTCGACCCGGCTGTTATTTTGAGTTTCTTCTTCTTTTTTTTTTAGTAGTGCCCCAACCTTTTGTGTAGTTGCTTGGACTGAAGTTTTTGTATGGGGAGAATAAATTAATTAAAACTATGATCTTTTACGGGCAGATCCATGCCTTGATCAATTTCAATCCAAGATATATTTCGTTATTCATATTTTGCTGTTATGAATAAATATAACTTCTTGAAATAATCAGTATAGATTAGCATACTTATCTGATATTGATCTTCTGGGAGAATATGCTTTGTTTGATAGAGTAGCTTAGTCTGGCTCGATCAGTTTTTAAGTAACTGAATGATATAACGTTTGTTCTGCAAATCAAACTTTTAAATCAAGTATAAGAATGATGATCGACCAAGTATGGTCCCTTATAATTGTTCCTCAGTCGCGTTAGACATGAAAATGTGACAGTAGGCCGTCCATGTAGATAGTTGATTGAATAATTGATAAGGAACGCTCAATGTTGTCGTCGATGTTCGACCAGTCCCTTGTAAATTTGTCCTTTTGCTAAGGATATCTTATTTAAGGACGCTGTTATTTCCACTGTTGAGGTCTGTTTTTCTTATCATAGTGATTTAACTGGATTTCGTCGGGTTAAAGGAATCAGTGAATTTTGTGATATTGGGGGTTTTCAATATATGTATTTTATAGGGCTCTGTTACTTTATTAAGGATGGATCAATCTCAAGGAAGAGCAATATCCTAAGAACAAAAAGTAAATATTCAAACCAACACAGAAATAACACTAATATGAGGAGAAAGCTCTTTTTCTATTGAATAATAGTGAGTTGTGCAGTTTATGCAGGACGCAATGGCGTATTTGCCTTGTGATTCAGAGTTGTTTAATACAATGATTGACTAGGTATTTATATCATACTAAACCTAGCGTTACAAGGAAATATAGTCCTAATAGGACTCGGCCCAAATATCCTTCTTGGGTCCGGAGTATAGTCTTCTTGGGTATACGGAGGTCGCTTGCCAACTGGTGAATTTATTCCTGACGATGCTCAGTTTATCGCTGAAATCCCTGATATGCGTGCAAACAAGTATCAGAGTGCTCTTCTGATTGGGGGAAACTTTCCTTCGTAAAGCGGGATTGAGTGTTCATACTTTTCCAATCAGTTCATCATTGGAATCACTGGGTAAGCCTTTCTCTTTAGCTTAATATTATGACGATGTCTTCTATATAGAGAGACTAACTTTTCGTTTCTTTTTCAGCTCATATGGTAGAAAATTCTCGACATTCTTCAAAGGGAAAAATGGTATTGTCCAAATCCTCTAAATCTATAGAGAACATCCCGATCGAGCAGAGAGCTTCTCGGAAGAGAAAGCTGGAGTTGAATCATGAGTCCGAGGAGAATGGAGAGGAGTCTCCAGATTCTTCCCAAGATTCCCCTGTTCGTCACGGGACTGGACCTGGTTATCCCCCCTTCAACTTAGAACATCCTTGGGAATTCGTGGATGTCGTAGTTGGTCGATGCCTCATCCTAGCGACAATCCGGTTGGGAGAAAAAGGAGCTATTATGGTCGTTCTGGCAATGATCTTTCCTTACTTGGCGACAATCATCCAAAACCTACCCTGGTTGAAATGATCGAAGATCATTTAGAGGGGAAGAGAGCCGCTGGCTATTCTGAGAAAGATTCTCTTGTCCATGATGAAAGCGAGAATGCGGTTGATAAGGCGACTCGTGTTCTCTTATCCGGGGTTTTTACTCGTGATTTGAACAAGCTTTTTCGGAAGGATCCTCTGGAGAAATTTCAGCGAGCTTCTCTTTATGCTGAAAAGGTAAATTCCTTTTAAGTTTGCTTTATAGGATATTTTTTCTTTCGAAGATATTCATGCCAACTTATTTCTTGTTTTACCCCTTTGCTTTTTCAGACTAAGACTTGTTTAGCCTCATACGCATATGAAACTGCACTCTGGAAACAGCAATGTGAGTTTCTAGATGAGAAAAACAAAGCTCTACTTTGTAAGTTTTCTGGTTCAGAGGTTGGTCCCTCAACGTCTTCTTCCGTTCCTGTCGTAGAGACTTGTGCTACGGGGACTGAAGATCAAGAGATCATAAATAGGATTATGGAGACTTCCCGTGCTCAAGAGCAAGCCAATCAAATGGCTAAAAAGTTAGAGGAATTCCAGTTTCAGAGTACGGCTCGAATTAGTGAGCTAGAATCTCAAGTATCAAGTCTTCAAGCTTCATTAGAGGAGTATGAAAAGGACGTCCCTCTTAGTGGACTTAGGGATCGATATGGTAGGAACCCTGATGAAAGAGTGATTCGCGAATTCCTTAACTCTCCTGTCCATACGGCGTTGGTGTATCAGATGGCGGTCCTCTTCTAGAGAGTACTTTCAAGAAGGCGGTTCATCAGTTGGTCGCCTTCGAGATGATTGATGACCGTCGAAAAGAGTATTTTAAGGCAGCGGACATTCGGTTGAACCGTTATGGCGAAGTTTATTCTCCTTCCGAGCTTCCAGATGTCGTATATCAAGGTTTTCCTTTGGATCACCTTGTCAAAGAGTTCGGAAAACCATTGCCGATTCCTCCTTCTGATGTTAACGATGAGCTTGATGATACTTTTATCGATCCAGAAGACGAAGAGGAAGCGGCTTTTGAGCCATTAAAAGGAGAAGACGTCGTTAACGAACAGACGATTCCGGAGGGCGATCAGGCCGTGTAATTCATTGATTCATCATGATACCCTTGTAACCATTTATTGTAGGTTTAAATGTAATTTTACACTTTTAACCCTTTGTACGTTAAACGTTTCGTATTCTGACAATCGCGTCTTTTCATCTTTCGCCGTAATAATCAGACAAGTCATTAAGTTCGCCGTAATCATTATGCGTGTGTCCCTTCAAATTCTAGTGTTTGTTCCAAGGTCAGTTTTTCTATTTCGCGCCCTTTCTTTAGGTCTGTAGCGTCTTTTCGTGTAGTATAAATACCAAAGGTAAAAACTTGACTTGTTATTTACCGTTATACTCGTCTCTTCTAATAGAATACTTTTTCTTTGGCTAGTCGATAAACTTTCTCGTTATTTTCTTTATACTTTTCCACAATTCGATCATGAGTAATCTTTTCGGCAATACTTCGAAACGACTTTCTCGTGAGAGCGCTAGGGATAATAGATCCAAAAAATCTCGAAGAGATGGGCCGTCGATGGAGCCTCCTCGTTCGTCCCCAATAATTAGGTCGGTGATTGATACTCGTGTTATCCCTTCCGAACCTTTTTCTGTAGTAACTTCATCGTTTTCAGAACCAATCTTTTCTTCTTCCACTCAAGTAGGAAGTATGCCTTCCCCTGGTCGGGTGGCTTTTGGCGATATGTCCAATGAGGAACCGACTTATAATATACCTGTTACTTCAGGTGCTTCTTCCTTTGAGGGCGCTTTCCACGGAGAGGTTCCTCATAGCTCCGTTTCTTCTTCTCTTTCTGCCGCCCGGCTTGTCAGCGAACCCTTAAGGGGAGATGATGCAGGGGCAGTTGGCGGAGATCCTTTTATGACACAACCTGTGTCCCATGATTTTTCTGATTTTTTGTTCCATGATACAACTATTGTTAATGCCTCCTTTGAATCTGGCGGACCTTCTGGAGGTCGAACCGAGTCAAGGCCTAGTCGCCGGACCGTTATATCTGCTTCGGGTAAGGAAACCTCAGTTAGTCCCGACGAGAGGGGTTCCCCCCGTCTGTTAGATGATCGTTGTATTCTCGAGCAGGTTAAGGACATCTTGCGGGCAACGACTCCCCGTCCTGACAACGTCCCTCTTCTTAGCGAGCTTCCGGGCTCTGTTGAGCCTGATGCTTTATCTTGGGATCTGGGTTTGAGCACTATTCTGCCTGGAGAGTTGAAAAAGCTTGAGAGTGCTTCCAACGTACGCCTTGTTCAGTCACTCGTGAAGACATGCGAACAGGTGGACGAATCTTTCATTGTTTTATTTGTTTTTATTTTGACTTCCTTGTTACATAAGGAGTGTATTCTTTTTCCAGGCTAAGTACTTTGCACTCCAGCTGGGTGTGCAAAATGATGATCTGTGGATAAGTAGAGGTGCTTATCAACGTCGTTTGGAGTCGGAGTCGGCGAAGGTTGCAGGGCAGTCTCTCCAACTGCAGCTTGCCAATGATGATTTGAGAAATTTGCAGGAGGAGAAGTCTGTCTGGGAGAAAGAGAAAAGCGACTTGGTTCAGGCTGCTGCCCTGGCAGAGGAGTCTCGAAGGCGGTCCTATGAGGAAGGATATGACGCCGGTTATCTAAAGCGTCAAGAGGAGTTGATGGCATTTGCTGGCAATTTGACTCCTCGGAGGACTGTTTCTGCAAGTCGAGCTGCTGTCAACTCTTCTCAGTGATCTTAGTTCGACCTGGCAGGCGTTGGACTGTCTCTTTTTTTTTGTGCCCAACTTTTGTGTAGTTGTTCGGGCTGAATTTTTTGTATTGGGAGAACGACCAATTTAGAAATTATGATCTTTTGTAGGCAGATTCTTACCTTGATCAATTTTTATTCTGTAGACGTACCTTATTTTCTCATTTTACTGTTATGCATAAATATGACATCACGGAATATTCAACATAGATTAGCTTACTTATCTGATATTGATCTTTGCGGAGAAAATTCAGGATATAGAAAGGGTAGCTCGATCTTGCTTGTTCGCTATTTAAGTAACTGAATGATATAATGTTTGCTCTGCAAATCAAATTTTTGTTGACCAACCCAATATAGTCCTTTGAGTTATATCCAAAGTCGCGCAGTACAGCAGAAATGTAGATAGTATGTTCTTTCGTATCGATAATCGACTTAACAGCTGTTAATGAACGCTCAGTGTCTTGGTCGATGTTCATGCCTTGTAAACTTGTTTTTATGTGACGTATATCTTATATAAGGAGGCTATTGCTCCTTCTGTTGGACTCCGCTTTTTCTTTTCATCAGACTAAGAGAAAATATCCCTTTCAGTATCTTCCAAAGCTACATGTTTCCCGGCATTAACTTTGAACTATATGTTCCTCAGCCAGTGTATCATTATATCATTTGCTTGATATGGGAGGAATTGGAAAATGTAGGGGTCTTGGCCATATCTGACCTGTTCAGACCTCCTTCAGCAATTCTTTGGTATGTTAGGCAGTGACTTCTTTGCGGTTTCGAATAAGGAGGACTATTCTCCTGATTTCTATGTCAGATATCTTGGACTCCAAAGGAGTTCTTGTATGGCTTAGTTAATGGTTACCCATATGACGTATGAGGCAGTGACGGCCCTCGCATGGTGGAGGGTTTCATCTTTTATCTTTTATCGAGCAAGTAATCTTTTCACGACGATCTTAAACTTGTATGCCTTCGTTTGTGGCTGGTCTATTTGGTCCGGAGCTCCTTTAGGTCTGCTTGTGTTATTTCGATGATCGCTTCGATCTACGTCTTTCTTGTTATCGACTGGTTGAGTCGGACTAGATAGCGCCGTTCCAACTTACTTGCATTTATTACGGGGAGTTAAAGGGTCGCATTTATGTCCGTTGATCAAATACTTTTTCAGCCGTTGGATTCCTTAGATCTATCCCTATAAAAAGGGCGGTGGTTTGCATTATTCATTTGCAATTTCCCAAAAAGGATGGAGATCTCAGTTTCTTTAGATTTTATTTTGCCTTCAGATCCCATAATATTCAAAAAGTCACATTATCGTGATTCATACTGTAATAGCTTGATGTTCTTCTACCTTGTACTGACGGGTCCCATGGAAACCCTACCTTGTACTAACGGGTCCCATGAGGCCTCAAATGTTGTTTTCACAGATTTGAGGTCCGTGGTTTCTGTTTGCACATGGAGGGTTCATACTTGCCAGTCACCCCCGCTCTTGGATGTCACCTCCGGGGTGATAGACCATCGGGGTGTGCTGGTTAATTTTTCTTCTGCGATGGTCCCGAAGAGATGCTTCTTTAGGATAAAATATTAACTCCTAAAGTAGAAGCAGTATCTCGTTGTGGGTGAATGAGTGTTGCCGGTCATCTGGCTGGTAATGATCATTTCGTCTGGAAGAACATTTGATCTTCCGCCCCTGGCCATCGAACTAAAGAAGTCGACCATCCTGAGCAGCATGCTTCTTAGGTGGTTTATCATAATCGACAAGGTACTAGGGAGGAGATTAGTGTTTCCGTGGACATTGTCGTGAAGATCGCCGATCTAAATGATCATTTCATCTAAACCATTGTAACGGTGTTTAAGTAGTATGTAGATCTTTGTAATGTAGGATCTTTGTATGTAACTGTTTTGATGAATAAAATTTTACTTTTATCCATTGCATTCTCCTTGTTTTGCTGATTTTATTTATGAGGAGCATTTTTCGAGCAGACGGGTTCATACTTCAATTCATCTTCAAAACTTTAGGAGTATTAGCAGATCTTTAGATCGTTAGGAACAGATCGAGGAGTGTTTATTGAGCGGATCAATGTATACTCAACTCTTTTTGTTTAAACTTAGGTTTTAATACCAAAAAGACTTTTAGATCGTTGAAAATGGATCGAGGAGTATTTATTGAGCGGATCAATGTATACTCAACTCGTTATAATATAGACTTAGGTTTTTATTACCTGAAGTCTTTCAATCGTTGTAAATATATCGAGGAGTGTTTATTGGGCGGATCAATGTTTACTCAACTCTTTTTGTTTAGACTTAGGTTTTAATACCAAAAAGCCTTTTAGATCGTTGAAAACGGATCGAGGAGTGTTTATTGAGCGGATCAATGTATACTCAACTCGTTATAATATAGACTTAGGTTTTTATTACCTGAAATCTTTCAATCGCTGTGAATATATCGAGGAGTGTTTATTGAGCGGATCAATGTTTACTCAACTCTTTTTGTTTAGACTTAGGTTTTAATACCAAAAAGCCTTTTAGATCGTTGAAAACGGATCGAGGAGTGTTTATTGAGCGGATCAATGTATACTCAACTCGTTATAATATAGACTTAGGTTTTTATTACCTGAAATATTTCAATCGTTGTAAATATATCGAGGAGTGTTTATTGAGCGGATCAATGTTTACTCAACTCGTTTTGTTTAGACTTAGGTTTTTAATACCTGAAGTCTTTTAATCTTCGTAAGTAATGAACGAGGAGTTTTTATTGAGCGGATCAACGTATACTCGACTCGTTTTCTTTAGACTTAGGTTTTCAATACCAAAAAGTCTTTTAATCTCTGTGAATAATGAACGAGGAGTTTTTATTGAGCGGATCAATGTATACTTGACTCGTTTGTATGGTCGGATCGAGGAGTGTTTGTTGAGCGGATCAATGTATACTTAACCCCTGTTGTCCGATCTCAACCAATATGATAGTAGAATTTCAAGGAGTGATTACCGAAACAATCGATTTATAAAAATTGGAATGCTTGATTATTCGAGGATCGATTCCTTCAATGTCATTTGCGCTCCAGGCGAAGACGTCGGCATTGTCTCTGAGGAAGTCGATTAGCAATATTTCCCCTTCTTTGCTCAGTTCTGTACCTATTCTCGTTGTTTTGGACGAGTCCCCTTGTACAAGAATTATATCCTTATGTTCTGGAGGTTTCAATGATAAATCTAGCGGTTCCTTTCCCTTTTTATCCGTTCGATCGGTACATGGGATTTCAATTTTATTTCTGCTAAGATCTTCTTCGATCTTCCTTTTACTTGGAGTAATCAATTTTGGGTGTTCTTTCATAGTTAACGAGGTACTGTAGCAGTCCCAAGCCATGCAATGGTCGTTCGTTATTTCTCCGATGCCTCTATCGGTTGGAAACTTTATCTTCTGATGATAAGTAGAGACAACAGCTCGGAATAAATTGAGAGCTGGTCGTCCCAATATTGCGTTATAAGCGAAAGGGGTTTCTACCACTAGAAATTTTACTAGCTTCACTGTCCGGTGGGGTATTTTTCCGAGTGATACGCTTAAGGTTATTGTTCCGCTGGGGACGATTTCGGATCCTCCGAATCCTATTAATGGCGTAGCTACTTTCTGCAGGTTTATCTGTCCCAAGTTCATTTGGGCTAAAACTTCTCGGGAGATGATATTGGCTGAGCTCCCATTATCGATCAGGATTCTCTTGACATTGTAGTTCGCTATTTCTAGCGAGATTACCATCGGGAAGTCGGGGTTATCCTCTTTTGTGTCCCAGACGATATTTTTAGGTACTTCGCCTTCGTTAAAGCTGATCGGCTGATCGTTTGATGGCCTGCTTTCCAGGGTCCAAATTTCTTTTGGGTATTTTGAGTTTCCAATTATGGATCGGGTTGTTCTTCGTCGGGCGTTACGACTATCTCCACCCGCGGGCCCTCCGGATATCGTATGGATAGTTCCATTGATCTGGTCATGATTCAACTCCTGAGTAGGTCGGCGTTCAGGTGACCTTCGATGAGAACTTCTCCTTTGATTACCGTTCTGAGGGCTTCTACTTCTTTCCCTTTTGCGATTATCTCGCTCTATGTATTCGTCAAGTTTTCCTTGTTCGATCAGTTTTTCAACTTCTCTCTTAAGGTGAAAACAATTCTCCGTTCGATGTCCATGTGCCCTATGGTACTTACAGTATTGATCGTAGTTTCGAGACCCTGGTCTTGGCTGCGCGATTTTCCTCGCCTCGGGAATCCAGTTATTTTTTTCTAGAACTTCCAATATCTCTTCCATTGGAGCATTTAACTTTGGGTGTTCTACTTGATTCACCCTGCTTCTGATAGGTTGTTCATGGTTTCTTGGTCTTTGGTAGAAATTAGGTTGCCTATCTTGGTCGGCTTTGTTGTATTCCAATCGCTGGAAAACATTACCTCTCTTGGAAGATCGCTCGTAATCCAAAGATCTTTGGGCAGGAAACCTGTCATGCCGTTTGGAGCCCGAAGTTGTGGCTTTGTTTTTGTTTTTATCCTTAAAGGAATTCATCTCTTCTTGGGTCATATACTTAGACGCCAAGCTCATAATGTCGGCAAACGTTCTCGGTTGTTTTCGACTGAGGGCGTTTCCAAACTGCCCGTTTTTAGTGAGGTCGAAGAGGATAGAAATTATGTAATCGATATTCGGAGAATCGATTTTGAGTAATTCTACGTTGAATCTCGCCAACCAATTTCTTAGGGACTCTCCCTCTTGTTGGTGTATGGTTCCTAGGTAGCTCATCGGGAGTTTTTGTCTTTTCTGACTGGCAAACTGCTGCGTTAGTTTATTGCATAATTCCCGGAAACTGAATATAGAGTTGGCCGGCTGTTTGGCAAACCAATCCAGCGCGAGTCCTTCGAATGTGGTCACCATTAACTTGGCGGTGAATTCGGCGGAGTGGGCATATAAATTCATTATGTTCGTAAAGCTAAAGATATAATCATCCTGGTCGGTGGTTCCATCATATCGGGGTAATCTTCTTGGGACCTGTCCCGTGGATTGTGCCTCTTTTATTTCCCTGCAGAAAGGAGAGCAAGCCGCAAGGCTTTCCTGGAGTTCCGCAGTCCGGGCCCATGGGTTTTGAACAGATCGTAGTCGTTGTTCGAGTCGCTCCTGTACCATCCTTTCAATTTCTCTTTCTGAGAATTGAGTCGCTCGCGGTCGATCTGGGATTGCATCATCTATGTCATCCTCGATAGGGATGATTGTTCGTTCCTTCGATCCGCTGCGACCCGCTTGTGGTATTCTTCGACCAGGTCTTCTTCGGGGATGGTTATCGGAGGGTTTAGAATTGACCTGCCGTGGGCTGTGTAGCGAGCGTCGCTCACTTGCTGGGCTGTCAGCTTGTTGAGAGGTTCGTTCGTTTGGCCTTGGCACTACTGGAGCAGGAGTTGTCTTGGCAGCCGTAACGTTTCGAGGAATTTGATCTAGTACTAGTAATTCTTCTGGAGAGAGTGATTTGAAAAGCATTGCTATTTGTCGCAATTTCTCCTGAGCGCCCGGGAGAGGAACGGGGACTTCGGGGCCCTCTGGTTCTTCCCGTATGGCACCGGGAAGGCCTCCTTGGGGTCCCTGCTGTCGGGGGTGTGTATCTTGGACATTCTCGTCGGTATTGGGAACGTTATTATCGTTGTTGTCCTGTATGTCTTCCGATGTGTTATGGCCGGTGGTTGTATTGCTTCTCGCTCCAACACGAGCGCTTTTCCTTGGGCGAGCCATGTGTCAATCGAATAATTAACCTAGCCCCACGGTGGGCGCCAACTGATTTAACCGGATTTCGTCTGGTTAATTGAATATCAGTGAATTTGTGATATCGGGGGGGGGTTTACGATATTTATGTATATAATTAGTAGGGCTCTGTTACTTTATTCCGGATGGATCGATTACAAAGAAAAGCAATAATCAAGAACAAGAAGCAAAACCACAAACAAAGCTAAGAAACACACCGATATGGAGATCAAAAAGCTATGAATAATATTGAATCTTATTCAGTTGCGCTGCAATAAGCAGTGTATAATCATGTATTCTTGAAGTTGAGGGATTTCGTCGTTGTCTAATACAATGATTAACTAGGTATTTATACAATGTTAAACCTAGCGTTACAAGGAAACATAGTCCTAATAGGACTCGGTCCAAATGTCCTTCTTGGGTCCGGATTATTGTCTTCTGATCGAAGAGAGCTGTATTCGGCCTGGTCGATGAGATGATCATGAACAGCCTGATTTGGTCGAACTGATCTCAATGTCTTTACTCGATAGTACAGTATGTAGGGTGCGAAATAGCCCCCATCACAACTTAAAGAGAAAATGGAAGCTGTTAAAGAAGTCATCCTTCAAGGTGAAGAAGCTGATGAAGATGAAGAAGAAGATGATGAGGAGTCTCTTATGAATACGAAGAAGTGCTTGAAGAATCTGATGAAGAAGCTGATAGTTAGAAATTATAAAATCCTTGTAATCAGTTTACTTTATCTATTCTTCAGACATCTCATCAGATGAACTTGTAATTGTAATTCTTTTTCAATATCAATAAAAAGACAAGTTCAATCCAATATACTTTTTCTATCTCAGAAAATTTTGAGGATTACAATCTTTAGCTTAAGTTTTAACAGGTACTTGGCTGAAGTTTTGTCATCATCAAAAAGGGGGAAATTGTTGGATAAGGATGAAGATGAAGGCACTGAAGACAAAATAATAAGGGAGGTTTTGATGCATTCCAAGACTTCAAAATCTGCTAAGTAAGGAGTAACTTAGCTGATGATCCCTTTGGAAGAAATTTTGACTAAGTATAAGAAGACATCAGAAGAGTCAAAATTTTCAAGGTCCAAGACTTCTGATCTACTGAAGGAAAGTTATCAGACTGATGAAGATCAGCCGACTCAAATCAGATTTGTTCAAGTTTGGGTTCAGCTTAGTTTGCCATCAGACTTGCACTTCCGACAGCCAAGTGGAAAGGATCATAAAGTCTTCCCAACGGTAATAAATGCCCCTGGAAGTAATAAATGCTGAAGTACAAGGATATTAAAGACAAATGATTGAAGAAATGTTTCGCATCAGCTGGGTGCATTTAATGCTGCATTTAATGCTGCCTGCAGAATAGTACTGTTTATAGTACGGACAGACTGCAAAAGAGCCGTTCGCGGAAATTAAGGACCGGTACTCGAGGAATTTGAATCTTGTCTCTCTTCAACGGACATTTTTCAAACATCAAGTATAAATAGCTGGAAGAGACGAAGAGAAAACAAGCAACACAATTTCTGAGAGAATTTTCGAAGCAGAACTCTTTAAGTCTCAAGAACAGCTCACTCATCAGCTTAGTCATTTGTTGACGAAAAGCGAAGTTGAAGAACAAAGATAAATACATCTTCTGAGTGATTTTGTAAACAGAGTGTTGTGAGAAGTAGATATCCATCTAAGTGAGTGATATTACTTCAGAGAGTAGGATTTCTTTGTGATTTCTTACTGCGCACTTACGGCCTATTCATTTGTTGATCGGCGTAAGCAGAGTGTACTAGTTACTTTGTTTTTCTAGTATAACCCAAGATCTTTGTGATTTGGACGAGTGGATTAAAGGATATTTACATCCATATAACCACTATAAAAATTACTTGTGTTTTTACATTGCTTTTAAACTTGCATACTTTCTGATTGCATAAAAACACATTAAGTTAACTGTTTGAAAAATACTTAAAAGGAGTTTATAAAACTGGGGAAACATTTTTCAAACTACTGAGAACACTTGTGAAAAACACTTTGAAAAATTCGCTGCAAGTACTCTAAGTATTAAAACTGATTTTAACAAAACCAGCTAAGTAGTTATCCGACGAGTGGTCATCAAATCTGTTCAAAGATTTGTACGCAAACAGACTTATAACTTACTACTCTGATCAGCTTAGTCTGCTCGCTGTTAGAGAAAAGGTTTTAAAGTTAAAATTGGAAGAAAATTTTTAAAGAGGTTTATTCACCCCCCCCCCCCTCTAAACCTCATCTGACCACTTGGGACCAACAGATTGTCTTGGATGCTCCTGAATTACTAATCGCACTCGATCCATGTTCAACCCGACCGATGAATGCTTGTTTAAGTTCGATTCTTCATACAATCAAATCAGATTCAAATACTACTTCAATCTCGATCGATAAAAAAATTCAAATTATTGTTAATATTACTCGACTAAATTGCACACCTAATTGGTATTCACATAGAATCCTATAACTTTTGATTATTTATTTATGCTAAAAGGATCAAATACGAATATTGAATATTGATTGAATTGGCTAAGTTATTATATGTCGTTGAAAATGTTATTTGAGACGCAAATAGAAGAACCCAATTATTACACATATGAGAATTCATGGAGGATGGTGAAGTTTGGATGATGAAAAATGTAGCTTCTGTCTACTTCCATTAATTCCAATTTTCCATATTTTGTTAAATATGTGACTAAAATTGCCATTTTTACAAGTTCAGTGATTGTATATGCAACCTCTAAATATTAGTGATGATTGTGTGATGTAAATGAATATTGGGTGACTGAAAATTGATTAAAATTTAGAAAATCTTTAGAAAATATTTGAAAAAATTATATAACAATGTACACATTAATGTAGAAAGTGGAAACTAATCTAATACTTCCAATTCTATTGGTTCAAAAAACATAAATGTTTCAATGTTTTTCTTGAAAATTTATCGAAATGGTGGGAAACCAAAAAGTGGAAAAAAATCATACCGAACTTCAGATTGATGAGAAATCTATGGATATTATGCTCTTATATTTTAAACAAATTACATTCTTAAGATAGATTTTTTATAAAGCATTGAAAGTACGAAATAAAAACTACATATATCTTAGATTTATGATTTACATTCGACACTAACAAAAGCTTAAAACAACATACATCTTACACTTCTATTACATATGTTTAATATCTAATATATATATACATATATATGCCACTTTTCATTTTTTTATGATAAAAAGATAGAACCTTCGAATCCAAAGCTTTAAACCATTCCTTCAATCTCAATTACATGAAGATGAAGAAATGTCATTAGCAAAATCAAATGTAAATGGACTATCTGGAAGGTTTAGTACTTCTTCAGAACTGCAATATCATGAACAAACATCAAAGTCAATAAAAATTATAGGAATTCATACAATTTGGAGATAGCAATCTTTCAAAAACAAATAGGCTATGTAGTATATGTATACCTCTCCTTGTCATTTTCGTGAGTCTTTATTTGATGAATGTTGACTTCACTTGTGAATCCATGGCTCATACTTCAAGATAATTTAAGTATTGAAATTATGTCAAATATAACCAAATGGTTCAAATACAAAATTGGCAAATTGAAATGTTAAAGAGTTTTTGAGTCTTGCTTGAAGAAGGCAAGGATTCAACATTTGGCAAGTCGTTTTGCTCCTCCGGGGATCTGTAGAGAAAATATACCATAGAACATCATACTCAATTTTTAACGTTTAAAATTATAATATCCTTAAATATTCATTATTGTTACAAAGTGAAACATTAAACTACCATGGAGATATATGACTTTAATCTATAATGAGTTTTAAGAGAAAGTAGATCAAGGTAGCTATTAACGTGGGAGAGCCTAAGACTATATAAACCTCACATTAGTATCTTGTTCTACCAATGTGGTATAATGTCTCATACTCTTCAATTAGTATCACTACAGATATATGTCTGATAACAAAGATGAAAAAAAATTATCATAATTTTTTAAAATTATTTTTGTCTGAATGCTAACTGCTACATTGAATTTTCGTAGGTTCAAATTCAAATTCAAAAATAAAAAATAGGGGAGAATAATCGGAACAAATTGAGCCGCCAACATTGACGAGCACCGTGTTAATATCGAAGAAGCGAGAAAGAGCTAAATAATGAACTTTTCAATATTTATGTCACGGATAAAACAAATATGTACGTATTATTTACCAATCAAAAACTGAGCCACCAACAATGCACATGTATCATATTAGTAGCAAAAAGGCTACTAGAAATAGTGAAATACGACAAAATTGAGAAGATCACAAATATACATAAATAAAGCAAAATCTATGTTACATATCCGACAAATTCGTATATATTTGGCAATTATGTATATATTATTTGTCAATCAAGAACGTGCGAGCCTCCAACAATGCACGTTTGTCGTATTAGTAGGAAAAAGGCTCCAAAGGTGAAAATATGACCTGAAATACGACAAAATAGAGAATCACAAATATACATAGATGAAGCAGAATCTACCTCTCATATCCGACAAATTCGTATATCAAAAACTGAATTTATGTCCTAAATTCGACAAATATATTAACATTATGAAACAATCTAAATTTTTATTTGTTAGGTGTCACAAAAATAACAAAAATATACCTGTCAACGAGAATTGGAATATTACGATAAGGTTTAACGATAACTCTTCTCCACAAATAAAATGTGGATTGCCTTTTGTGAGGACTAACGTCACGGTCTCAGGGTATTGAAAAGTCACAAAACCAAACATCCTCTCCGTTTGGAATGGAATTCGCACTTCTTGGACAGGACCAAAGTTGCTGAAATTTTTTTAAAAAAAAAAATATACTTATACTTAAATAAAAACTTAAACCAGCTTAAGATATGAAATCGCACACTTCCTTACTTAAAATAGTTATAAACATCATGATCACTGAACACGCTTTGTGGAGGTAACGTCAGATAAACTTGGCAAGAATTCGCGAAAAAGGTTTCACTTTCATCTCTATGTTTGATAAACCTCATGTACCTCGGAATATCCTCTTGTAAAATCACACATTGCTTTCCTTGTTGTCTGTAACAAAATTAAGTAATTAACAATAACTACTTTGAAACAAATTAAAAAATAGGTTCAAACCGTACATTTGAATAAGATTAATTCTATTTTTTGAAGTTTGGACAAGCATCTGGATAATTCCAAAATCGACTATTCCTTCTGCTTGAATTACCCTCCCGTATTTTTCATAATACAAAATCGGTAAAGAAACGATTGGAATTGGAATCCATCATTCAGATTTCAAAAGCTCGACAATTTCAGCTTCAAGCTGCTTAAAAAACCATGTGAAAATATATTATTTCCTCTTTCATTTGGGGGGTTAAGTACCATTATATAATCATTGGACATGTGAAGGACATGCAAAAATTTACAATTGGCACCATGTTTACAATAACCTTTGCTAAAATAATCACAAAACTTTAAAGAATGTTCATGCAATCTTTGAGGCCTTGTAAAAGGCTGGTATTGAGGTTGATTTTGGAAAGCAAATCCATGGCTTAATGGATCAAAATAAGTTGTTGGATTAACATAATTGAAGTTATGCATCAATGACAGATGATCCCTTTGGAGTTGATGAACACTTTGTGTAGATGATGAAGTTGGTGTGAATGGAATGAAGCTTGTGGAAAGTTTAGAGACAGCTGCATATTTCGTTTGGGTGAATAAATCGAGGGTATGTTTGGCTTTGTCGATCAAGGAGTGGATTATGTGATCGGGGCCATAGGCCAAACGTATTATTTCATTATTGTCATGATCTTCTAACAGAAAAATCCGATAACTTTAGTAGCATTTTCAGGGTCGATTTCTTGGATTCTACGGAACAATAACTTTGTGTTGTCGAAAAAATCCATCTCCAAATTTTCAACCTAACAAGGAAACAAGAATGATGGATTAGATACTATTGAGACATCTTATCAAACAAGAAACAAAGTTAACAAATATAAGAATCACACCAAAGAATGAATTGAAAATTAGTTATAAAACATACTCAAAGAAAATAATACAAAGGCTAGCGATATTGCCAGAGCAATAATTGTTGCTGTTAGAACTAAATTAATTAACTACCTAGTTTACCCTCAAGACTCAATTAATTGGTGTGATGTTTTTTTCTCTCACTTCAAAGTCCGCAACGACTATTTCATCATGAATTCCTCTTTTTCCTCTTTCTTCTTCACTACTATAGTATAATTTCTCTCTTGCCCTTAAGTAATTTCTCTCTTGCCCTTAAGTATCTACAAGATAAACAAAGGAGATAAATTCATTTGAAGAAAACAATTGAACTTGTAGCCTTTTCAGTTTAGAAATTAAAAAGAATGATTTTTAGCCCATTCATATCAAATGTATAATTTATATTTTAATTACATAAAAATTCATCGCATAAAAGATTCTCTTTATCAGAACATATTTGTTAATTTTTTTTCTTTATTTATCAAAATTTTGAAAAAATTAATTGCCATTAAACTCCATAATCAATTGTTCTAAAATTCCCTTTTTCTTTCACTCCTCTTAGTAAAAAAGGCGTTGAAGGAACTGATTTTTTATTTACTGAACATTTACTGCTTTGTGTTATATGATAGAAAGGAGTAAGAGATTAACTAAATTGAACCTTTGAAAAGGAAAAGAAAAGTGAGTAGTAGTAATGGAGATGGACTAAACTTAAGCAATGGTTTAAAATAAGAAAGGAAAAAATGTTCATGAATATTAAATGCAAATTTCAATTATCATTA
This sequence comes from Penstemon barbatus, assembly GCA_003313485.2. NCBI lineage: Eukaryota > Viridiplantae > Streptophyta > Magnoliopsida > Lamiales > Plantaginaceae > Penstemon > Penstemon barbatus. Next base: position 57,946,389 of record CM064877.1, on the reverse strand, counting down.
GTGTAATTAAATGCAACTAAAAACAAGATGCAATAAATGTAAGGTTGGTTGCATGACCAAACGGTGCTACTAGTTGGTAATAAAGAATGGATACAAATCTGATAAATTATTAAACGACAAAAAGAAAAATAAAAAATAATAATCTCTCTCTTGAATTTTCTTGGAAAAAGTTGTAGAAAAAGGCTATGAAATTAAACTCTGCAGCAAAATGTAGTTAACAAAATAATACCCAGGAAATAACCCAAAAATGGGATATCGAAATGGTCACCTAAAATCATGATTTTTCCAATTAATCCACATATTCTAGCCATGTTCTAGCCATATTCTAGTCATGTTCCAAAAAAATAGGAATTCAGAAAATTGTGTTCACATTGCCAGAACATGGTGATGTGGATTATTAATCCATATGTCCCAAGTGTATTGGTGGGCTGCACCACGTGTAGTTGATGACGTGGTGTAGCGGTTGTACTAAATAATTTCTCGCTTTCGAGGGGTATCTACCACCCCATAATTTATGGGGAAAGAAACTGTATTTAACCCTTTTATGTTCAATCGAGTTTGGGTCACGAAAGACAATTATTAACCAACTTTGTTGGTCCCAAGTGGTCAGATGAGGTCTAGAGGGGGGGTGAATAGACCTCTAAACTTTTTAACAATTTTAACTTTAAAACCTTTTGTTCTAACTCAAACAGACTAAGCTGTTATCAACAGTAAGTTACTTGGCTGATCGCGAACAAATCTTTGAACAGCTTCGTTGACCACTAAACTGATAGTTACTTAGCTGATTTTGTCAAAATCAGTTTCAATACTTAGAGTACTTGCAGCAAATTTGTAAAGTGTTTTTCACAAGTAAACTTAGTAGTTTGAAAGTTTGTTCCCCAGTTTTTACAAAACTCATTTCCTTATAAAACTTTTCAAACAGTTAAATTTAAAGTGTTTTTATGCAATTGAAATTATGCAAGTAAAAATGCAAGTAAAAACACAAGTAATTTTATAGTGGTTATATGGATTTAAATATCCTTTAGTCCACTCTTCCAAGTCACAAAGATCTTGGGTTATACTAAGAACACAAAGTAATTAGTACACTCCACTTACGCCAAAACAACAAATGAATCTGGCCGTAAGCTCACAATAGGAAATCACTAAGAAAACCAATCCTCTGAAGTTAGATCACTCACAAAGATGGATCTACATTTCGCACAACACTCACGATTACAAAATCACTCAGAAGATGTATTTTTCGTTGTTCTTCAACTCTGCTTTTGTCAACAAATGACTAAGCTGATGAGTGAGCTGTTCTTGAGACTTAAAGAGTTCTGCTTCGAAAATTTCTCAGAGATTGTGTTGTTGTGTATCTTCTCTTCGTCTCTTTCAGCTATTTACTCGAGGTTTGAAAAATGTCCGTTGAAGAGAGACAGGATTCAAATTCCTCGAGTATTGGTCCTTAATTTCCGCGAATGGCTCTTTGCAGTATGTCCGTACTGTCAACAGTACTTTTCTGCAGGCAGCATTAAATGCACCCAGCTGATGCGAACCATTTCTTCAATCATTTATCTTTAATAGCCTTGTACTTCAGCATTTATTACTTCCAGGGGCATTTATTACCGTTGGAATGGCTTCTTGATCTTTTCCACTTAGCTGACGAAAGGACAAGTCTGATGACGAACTAAGCTGATCTCAAAGTTGAACAAATCTATTTTGAGTCGGCTGATCTTCACCAGTCTGATTTCTTTCCTTCAGCTGATCAGTAGCCTTGGACCTTGAATTTTGATTCTTCTGATATCTTCTATACTTAGTCAAAAATTCTTCAAAGGGATATCAACTAAGTTAATCCATACTTAACAGATTTGATGCTTTGGAATTCATCAAAACCTCCCTTTACAAATTGTCTTCAGTGCTTCTTCATCTTCATCTTTATCCAACAATTTCCCCCTTTTTGATGATGACAAAACTTCAGCTAAGTACCTGTTATACCTATGCTAAAGATTGTAATCCTCAAAATTTTCTGAGATAGAAAAGATGTGTTGGAATAAACTTGACTTTCATTTATATGGAAAATATTACAAGTACAAGTTTATCAGATGAGATGTCTGAAAGATAGATAAAGTAAACTGATTACAAACATATTTGTATATTCTAACTATCAGCTTCTTCATCAGATCCTTCTAACACTTCTTCTTCTTCATCTTCATCAGCTTCTTCATCCTGAAGGATATTTGCTCTGGCAGCTTCCATTTTTTCTTTGAGTTGTTGCTCCTTCAGTTTCT